>VYZP01054774.1:44070-125314 GCA_013400635.1 Hypocryptadius cinnamomeus
TTTTTTTTTGATATTTTGAGTCTGCAGAGAAACACATCCATTTTCTGTGTAGGTATGAAAAGCTGTGGGCTTATGGCCGGCTGGGTACATCCATCAGTGTGTGAGCAGCTTGTGTTGGCAGCTGTTCCTCAGGAACACTGCTCAGGGATGGGCATCCTCTTGCTCTGTTTATAGCTTTTATTCATATTTAGTGCTTTAAAAGTTACTTGCCTTGATGTTCAGCTTGTGTAACTAATCTGTGTCAAAAGAGCAACACTTTACCACATACAAGTGTGAATTCACAACCTTTTGAAACCAGTATTTTCTTTGTCACCTACTTCTGCACAACTAAGACTCCCAAGTATTCACTTCTAGTATTCGCTCTAATGTTAAAGAACATGGAAAACTTGGTGGAATGGAACTCTTTGAAAAAAAAAAATCCAAGTGGAATCTGGCACACTTTAATAAGAATTTTAAGTGATGCATTTCACTGAAGAATAGTATTTTTTATTTTACGACTTCTTTCTTTTTTTCTTGGATTGCATAAAGTAAGTAGATTGTCAGCTGTGGCCACACATTTGATATGTAGAACTTCTATGGGATAAAAAAGTTTGACAGCTGGAAGGCAAATTTAGCAGTGGAACAAGGTGATTTTGAAGAATATGGTCTTAAACTTTTTTCAGTCAATTTTTAATACTGAATATAAATTGGTGCATGTATGTGCAGTGGAAAACTGTGGAGAAGGAACATTCCCATGCCTAAGGCACTGTGTGTTAAATTTGGCTGTGACTTTGTGCATCCTTGACCCCATGCCATGATTACTGTACTTAGGAAGCATTGGGTGTGTATGTGTAAAAAATACACATTGGAGATGTAAATTTTAAAAAAAAATTAGTTTGGTATTCAGAACAGTGAAAACTACCTCAAACTGGAGGTGTGTGGAAAGGCATTGGTGTACAAATGAAATTAATTTTAGAAATATGTCACTACACTGGAAGCTGTAGTGGGAGCTGAGATCTATCACAGCTGGTTACTGCTTAGAATTGCCTCTTAGAACTCTGTTCATATTTTGGGAAAGTTCAGTTTGTTTTGGGTTCTGTGCCAGGATTGAAATAGGGGAAAAATTGTTTCATGTTTTGCAGTGTGGTCGTGTCTGTGGTGAAGTCACTGTGGAAACCTGTGTTAACTTTTAGTCCCGTTCACTTTGAATATCCACCTTTTAAGCAAGTGTCATTTGCAAAAACGCTTCCAAGATGCAGCTCTAACTAATCATCAATACAGATTATTTCCAGTGTTTTCCATTTTTATTTCTCTTTTATTTTCCTTTCATTCTTTACTACCATATATTGAGGAAATGTGGCAGAAAAATTTGTCATGTGACTTCAAAAGAAGGGTGTTTTTCTTCTGAATGTTGGGCTTGGGGAAGTTTTTTTGGTTGTTTGGTTTGGTTTTTTTTTTTAAAGCTCAGTGTCCTCACTTGAGAACTAGAGGTCTGTGGTTAGGAGCTATGGCAGTGGGGGCTGTTAGAGGTGCTGTGGTCCTGCTGCATATGTACTTTAATACTTACTTTTTTTCTTGCCAAATGTTGAAAAAACAAATTCTGAGACCATAAAAGTGAGTGTTAATATTGGATTAGGCATGGTTTGTAAACAGTTACACAGACAAAAAAAAAAAAAAGTTACTTTGTTAGTTAGAGAAGATTTTTTGTTCAGTTAGAGTTAATCCTGCCCTCCATCATCTGCAAGAGTCCAGCATTTGGTTCTCCTTGTGCTTGTCTGGATCAACTTTATTTTCAACAATTGTAGTGGTTCAGACAGGGAAGAGAGGTGTCAGCAGGATGCTGATGGTGCTGAGATTTATCAGCACTGAGTTTATTAGTACCTCGTCCATGAGAGAATTCATTGCATTCCTTGTATGTTTTTTACCTTTGGATGTTTTGGGATGTGTGAAAAATTGCCCAGATTCTGTTCAGTCACCAGTTACATCTGAAGGGCTCTTCCTTGCTGGAGATGCTACAGGCCAATCAATACTGGTTTTTTAATTGTACTTTTAATTAAGGAGAGTCCCAGTGTTTATAATATTAGCTCCTAACTTGAGAGAATGTCTCTAATTTCCTGTTTAAATTTAGGTCCTGTGCTTCAGAAGTATCTGGTTACTTACCTTCTGCTGGGATCAGTCAGTATCTGATACTTGTGGATAGAAACCCATCTGTCTTTCTAAATCTGAGCCTTTATCTTTGTGCTCTTTGATACAAAAAAGGGGTCATGCATCTTGGAAATAAATCAGAGCACCAGAGATCACTGCACTGGTGTTCTGCCATGGCAGGGAGGTGGAGGAACATGCCAGGAATGCTTCATACCTCCACTGCACCTCTGTGTCATAGTGCTTCTAACATTTTATTTATAAAGTGCTCATAGGCTTGAGTAGAATCTGTTGTGTGTAGTACTGATACCAGTGAACCAGTATCATTCAGTGGATTAGTCACCTGTTGCACACCCAATTACAATTGCAGTAAAATAATACTCAGTTGTCCTGGAGATTTTTTCCAGAACCTGATTAACATCACCTCAGGTTTTTTTAATAGTCTTAGCATTGTACTGTTTATAAACTCCTCTGATCCAAAAAAACCCGCAGTATTTTTACAGAAACTCTCATTTTCTGCGTGGTATTCATTTCCATTTTTGATAGGTCTTGTTCTCTGATACTTGTTAACTGAATTCCAATAGGATTGGGTAAGAAACGATGAAAGTCTTTCAGTATGAGCTGTGGTTCCCAAACTGACAAGAGTCTTGCTGGTTCCTTTGAATAAAAAGAGACAGCTGCAAGTAGTTACAAGATTGGGGCTTTCATTACATTTACCACCACCATTAATATTTGGTCAAGCAACAAAGACTTGAAACAGTACTTTAGCTTTAATTGTTTTATTTTACTGTGCTTTGTATTTGTGGAAATAAATCTGGTTTAAAGGAAGTATTGGACCCAGACTGTATGCAGAGTTGGTAGTGTACAGAACCAAACTCTGGAACTGAATTAACTTAATCCACTGTCTGGAAAACCTGGCTGCTTTCATCCTGGTGTGCCTTTTATAACTTTGATTTTAATTACATAAATTAAGTGATACTTTCCATATCAGTCTTAGCATCCAGACATGCTGAAAACTACTTCAAGGATGAAGTCTTTTATTCTTCTCCTGGGTTTTTCCCCTTTTACCATTCTCCCACTGTTTTTCACTGACTGAATCCACATGCAGGCCTTTCACACCATCAGATTTTCCAGGTGGACTGGCTGCCTGTTTCCCCCCACCACGCTGGTGGTGTGTGCCTAGAATGTGGACAGCTTCCTTGGCTCCTGTTTGCAGCTCTCAGCCTTCACTTGTGTGCTTTTTTCCGAGCACTTCAGCTTGCCAGCCCATACTTCTGGCTTGCCTATATCTCCCCCTGAAAACTGGACTCGGTCTCCAGTGCTGGAGCCAGCTGCTCTGTGAAAGAGTGCAGCCACTCAATCCAATTAACTCCTTCTTGGGAAGACCAAGGAGGGAGAGGCAGCTTCAGCCAGGCCCTGGCTGGGTGGGGAAATGGAAAAGAATTTTGAGGAAAAGGGAATCGGCGACTTTGGCAGCAGAAGTAGGAAAATGTATTTTAGAAAAAGGTCAGATATTATTAAGTCCACACCTTTGTCACTTCATGGTGTAGATTCACACTTCCCAGATGTGCTCTGTCAGGTTTTCCACAGGTGCAAGGTGTCACTTGGACTTTGTGAGAGTTGTTGCTCCCAAGAGTAGTTCTGCAGCAGCAGGGCTGAGATTTTTCTTCAGGAAAGATGAATTTGTAACAGTCACTTGTTTTGTAAAGGAGCAAATTCTTTAATAAGTGGTCCAGCACAATGTGCACCAGGACTGTTGAAATTAAACCCTTTTGATTAGAGAAGAGGAAAACGTAGTTCTTAGTGTAATGATGAATAATTTTAGATGGGACCACCTGCCTGCAGTGAGCTGTGAATTGGGCAGGTGAGGGGGAGACAGGCTGATACCTGCACCTGTGAGGTGCTTGGGTTTTTGGTAGATAGAGGGGGAAAATGCATGGGTTGAACATGGAATGCATGAAGTGCTTGGTCTTGGCTTGTCTCTGTTTTACTAATTTTTGTTATGCTTTTGTACCCTTTTCCACAGCTGATGTCTACTTTCCTTCATCCTGGCTACCCTGATTTATTTCTGAGCAGGAAGCTACTCTGTAGTTTGCTCTTGCTCTGTGCAAAATTTTGAAGATTAGGAATTAAGTAATCTAACTTTCCTTTACACATCCACTTCTGTCCTCTCTCCTTCATGTGCCATCTTGGTTATCTTTCTTTGACTGTCTCCTTATTTCTTTTGGTAACCTGCTACTGACCCCATCCTTACTCTAGGCTAGTACCTTGGGCCAGGGAATAAAAACTGAATTTAAAACTGTTTTTTAATACATACAGAGAATTCTGTTAAGCTTGTCAACCTGTTCCATAAATAGCCATCTTAGATGTAATATCAAAATAACTTGTCTCAGCATTGAAAGCATTCTGGCAAGGAAAGAACATGCATTCACTATGGCTTTGCAGTTTCTTTTTCAGAGAATTTTGCATTTCACATTCTACATGCTGTTTCAAAGCACTCCATGAGAATAAGAGCAGCAGTAAAATCCAGTTTTAAGCTAGCTACAGACACCTGGATGATCAGCTTGTACCCATCAGTGGCAAGGCTGTGCTGCTTCAGATTTTGTGGCTGGTCTGGAGAGCTCTCCACCACAAACCCTTGCAAAGTATTGCTGTGCTCTGATCTTTCTTTTGAAAACTAACCTGGTTAACTGAATTTGGGTGCTAAATCAAGCTCATCTTATCTTGCACCAAATTTGAGATTTGCTTCTAGGTTTTCCTCATTTGTTTCTTCTGTTAAGAAGGGGCTTTTGAGTTTTGTGTTTGTTCATATGTTCTTCTTATTTTTGTTTCCTCCTCCTTTTTCTCTAAGCTAAATAGCAATTTGTTGCCTTCCTTGTCTTTCATAATGTACCACTTTTCCCTGGGTAGTAATTATTTAGGGATCAAGACGTTTTTCCAAGATGCTGCTTTGTTAGAGCACGTGACTTCAGTGGTCAAAGATTATTTGGGAATAACTGTGGGAGAGTGTCTGTGTTTGTGTGCTTTGTTGTAGAGTCCAGTGTTTACCCTGAAGATGCTCCAGAGGCAGTTGTTGTTGAGCACTGTTTGCAAAATGCCTCCCTTTTGTTTAATGGGATTAATTGATGCCAGGGCTTTGAATTGAAGCAAGGCTACTGCTTGACCCGAGCAAAAATTGTCTGCTGTTGTACTTTGGGATGGGAAATTGTAAGGGATGAACTCATAAATGGTGTCTGTTGTATTCCTGGCCATTGAGGGAATCTTTGTGTGGCACATTTAGAGGCACTCCAGTACTTGCTTTCTTTCCTATAGTGACAGAAGACAGTCCACTCAGGTTTATTACAGAATTTTATCTTGGTTTAAGCTTCAGGGAAATATTTGCTCTAGTTTTTCTCTGTGTGGTATCTTTGTTTTTCTTAAATAAGCCCCTGAGCAAAAAGTGTCTGCTGGAATTTCCTGGTAGCTTGGGAATACCCTTGCTGTATATTTGGAGTATTGTGTGTGCTGGGCAAAACCAGAATACAGATACTGGGAGGTGTATGAGGGAATGCAGGCAAATGTCACACTGTCACTGGTCTAACAATGGGTGCAGAGAACGATGAAAATATGTATTTTATTATTAATAATTTACTTACAGAGGGTTTATTTCCCCTCATAAGAAAGGGAATTATCTACAGTCATGGTGTTCCAACCAAAAGTATTTCATGGAAATCTGTGTGGTGCTACTTTTACAACTGAAGACCTTTCTGGTCACTAAAACTGCAATATTTGTGTAGATTTGGTGCCATCACACATCAGTATTTCCTGTAGTTGTTAATGCTGAGTACTGAGGTGTTTACCTGTGGTCAGACTATTTGTGATTCTGAAGTGAGAACTAATTTTCTTGAGAATTTGTAGCTTCAGCCAAGTTTAAAGTCAAGAGTAGAATGAGTGAACGTTTTTCCAAGTCTTTCAAAGGAGAAATAATTTTTGGTAGTGCTGTGATTATCAAGTAAAGCGAAGTACATACTCCTGTGGTGCTGTTAGGATAGAAGAAAAGAAACTTGTCCTTGCAAACTCCTCTTAAAAGTTTTTTTTAAGCTTAAATAAAAAAGACTGCATAAATGTGTATTGCTTTAAAATCCTACATAGTAATTTTCCCTTACATTAATATTTTAAATGTCTTAGAAATCATGTTAGCTCCACAAATGTCATTTGCTCAGGGCAATAAGTGTTCATTGTCTTCTGTGCTGTACTGCTTGCTGCTTCCTGGCAGCAATGACAACTCTGCTTCTTTTGTAACTTGATGTTTCTTCCAAACTAATACCTTCATGTCGGCAGAATGATCCTTCCAAGGTGTGCTGTGAAAACATTTCCTGACTGCAGTGCCCTGGGACGTTTGGTGCCAAGTCAGGCTGCATCTCGTGGTGCAGATCTGGCAGTGCTTGTGTGTGAAGCTGATGTTACCCTTGTCACAGCATTGCTGGGGGTGGCAAAGTTTGCAGAGTTCCCGAGGTCAGTTGCTTTGAGGTGTTAATCACAAAGTCGAGTAGTTCTCGACTGCTCTGTTTTTTGGTACTGAGCTGAATAGGTCTTGAAAATTTGGACTCATTTCAGAAGGAAAAAATGTTGGCTCTGAGAGGGAAAATAACAGTGCTTGAAGTAGAAATCAAAACTTCAGACTTCATGATCAGTATTTTGCTTCTGTGGCATGTCCATGTTGTTGCTTTCCTGACCTTTGGCCTGTACACTCTTGCATCCTTGGGCACCTTTTGGGTTTAGTTTAACTTGGAAAATTGTGTGGTGCAAATACTACAGCAGTTTAATTCTCCCTTTTCAAATGATATTTCCTGCTAAACATTCTGTAGTTAAAAAAAAAAAACAAAACAACCTTCAAAACCAACCAAGTTGTTCCTTGAAAGATATTTAGATTTGTGGGGTACAGTGTGTTTGTCAGACTTTCTGGTTCTCATATGTTTTTCCTCACTAAAAAAATTTTGTTTGTTGATGTTTCTTCTGGGAATTCTCAAATTTTTAATACCTAGGTGTGTTTATTTTGTGTGTTAAATGTTCTGTGCTGCTCTGAATCCTGTAGATTTTCCTTTCTCTGAGTGACACTTGTTAATTTGGTGGCAGCCAGATTACCTTTTGCCAGCTGTGCCATTCATTGATTTGTTGTGGGGAGCTCACCCAGGTTACTTGGTGTGGTCAGCAGTGACTCACTAGGTTCAATTTTTGGCAGAAAGCTTTATTTTTTTTACATGCTACCTTTTAGTGTGATAGGAAAAGAATAGTCAAGGTTAAGATCAAACAATAGTGATAAAGTTATTTCACACTATTTGATGATAAAGACAGTGGTTGCTCTATAAACTTGGAACTTGGGGGATTTGGGAGTTTTTGGTCTTTTCCACAAGAGTGTGCTTAGTCAATGACAGGTGAACTGTTTTACCTCCTTTCTTGTTTTCTCACACATTTTACTCACCTGCATACATCTTCTTCACTGCAGTTGGGGAAAAGAGAACAAAAATAAATCTGGGTTGTTCTGGACTTTGTTTTGTTTATTTTTTAAACCCTGGGAAGAAGAAAGTAAAGATCAGTCAGCAGACCTGTTGAATGCACTGTGGTTCAGCCTGGCTGTTGGCACATTCCCAGGTACACCGGCAGTGTGGGGATGTGAGGGGCTGTCTCTTCACGCTGATGCTGCCCCCGCAGTGGCTGTGGTGTGCAGCAGGTCCCATCCCTGGAGCAGGGAAACACAGGGTTACTGGGCAGGGCACAGCTGCAGCTCTTCCAGCACCCTGCAGCCTTGAGGAACCGTGCAGCTCCTGTGCTGGAGTGCCAGCCAGGCTGCTGAGGCGCCGGGCAGCTGCCCTGGGAGCAGTGGAGCCGCTCAGATGCTGAGCTGAGGCTGGCAGGGGGAAGCTGTGTGCATCTGCTCAGGATGCACGGATGTGTTCTTGGCAGTGCTCCCTGTAGATCCCACCAGCCACCCTGTTTGGGTTAGGCCAGTTGGTCGTGGTTTGGTTGGTTTTTATTTTTCTGTAGGCATAGGGCTTCAGCCTCCTAACAGTTTATGATGTTGGACATAATCCTAGGAAGTGGGGTTTTGTGCTAGGGCCAAAAGACTTTTGATGTTAGGCCTGCTTCGTAAAGCTCGCATGATCACGAGGCAGAAAACGTTGGATACAGCTGTTGAACTTCTGGCACACACAGTCAGTCCTTGCTAAGTGCAGAGTTAGCAGAGTGGCCTTAAATTGAGGTATTAATACTGATTTTGTGGCAAAGTGTATCTCAGTGTTTGGGGTATCTTCAGATGTTTCAGCAAATGACCATTTCAACACTGTGTTGGTTGCTGCTCAAGCATTGTTGTCTCAAGGGTAGAAATACAGTGTTCTATAACTAAAAGGTAGATTGTAAAATGTTAAGCAATTTGAAGATTATCAATTACTCTCCAGTGAAAGCCCCTTTATTTTTTTTTTTTATTGTTTTGTCAGTAAAAGGACACTTCTGTATTAAGTGTCTTTGCAAAACACTTTTTGAGCATGCTTATTATTTTCATGCCAGCGGAAAACAATGAAGATGCTGCTTTATTAGTTGAAGTCTGTCCCAAAATTCTGTTATCAGTAATTACTGAAATATTTGACAGATACCAAGAGTGAACCTCAGCATTCCAGTTAAAAGGACTTTGCAGAAAATAAACTTTATTAGGCATGCAGCATTTAGTTGTACGAGTGAATGCTGTGCTGCTGTAAGCTGAACCACAGGGTAGCATTTCACTGAACTCACCAAATACATTCAGACAATGGTATATTTCAAATTAGGGTGCGTTATGATACCAGACTTAATCATTAAGTACCATCAAGGAACAGATGGCAAGGGAGGACACAACTGGTTTGCAGTCTGCATAGATTTAAGCATGAGGCCATTAAGCTATCACATTCCCATTTCTGATAGATTTTGGTCAATGAAAAATTAAAGACACATAATCCCTGATTATATGAAGTCTCAATCTGTGATTCATGACACTGGTAGTATTTCAAAATCACTGAAGTTCCCTCTGTAATCAGGAGTTTTAAACTAATGCATTATTGGGATAGATGCTCCTGTCTGGTTTTATTGCTATTGAAATTAATGTATCTTGTCATAAGTAGGTTGCTCTTAAATGTAAAATTGCTTAAGGGTATCTTTTACCGCTCTGCTTCCTATCGACTTCTAGACAGATTTGCCCTATTTTGCTGGGCTGTTTGCCACTGAAGCAGCTCAGCATCCCCACCTCATAAAAGGAGCAGTTCAGAGCATGGATGGCCTTAAAAATGCTTATAGTAGCCACCAGAATCTGATGGTTTTAAAAAGCTGCCTTTTAAAGCTGTGTCTTAAACTGGCAAAGTAGGCCTTTTTATCTTCAAAATTATTGAATTTGCATCCTGTATTTCCACCAGTTTATTTCAGTGTCATTGGACTGATGTATTCTAATAAACAGAATTGTTTTGCATTAATAAAAATATAATAATTATTAACATTTACTGGTCACAGAAATTCAACAGTTCAAGTACTACATTAAAATCTTTAATAAATTAGTTTTCAAGAACTGTAAATGAGTTTAAAGATAGTCTTAGAAGGTTCATGTTTAGAATTTTTCTGTATGAAAAGTAGTTGCACATCAGACTTCATGCTTAGTAGAAAGTATTACTATGCCATGACTTGGACCAGCCTGAAAAAGTACAGTTCTACAAACAACATGAAATGGAAATGTGCAGCCAGCATCCTGCTATATTATTTCCTCTTCAAGAGGGACAAATTAAGATATCAATACTTAAGATGATGAACTATATTGACTAAATAAATAATATCTAAAATGCTGTTTAGTGGATTAACGAGCGTTCAGGTTGGAGTCTTTGAGAAAATGAGACCTGGTTATCAGTGTGAGATGGGTTTAGTTGTTTTGTTGTTTTTTTGGTGGTTTTTTTTTTTTTTTTTTTAAATAAGGAATTTCCTGTTCAAGGACCTAATCATGGTCCTTTCACAACACTGGTGTGAGGAGGGATCTGTCAGGTCTATGCTTGGCTCCTCCATACACAAACCTGACAGTTCTAACACAATCTGAAAGGTAGAAATAAATCAGTGACTGACGATTAGGGAGCTCTGCTAAACACCAGCACAGAGACTGCTTGGTGGGAATCCCTCAGTTTCCAACGTTCACTTTTCAGCACAGGGTCATTTTAGTAGGTAGCCTATAAACAGTCTGTGTTTATAATCATTTAATGACATCATGTGGTTAGAAAGGTCTCCATTACTGTAGCACAGAGGTGAAGTCCTGTTTGCACTGGAAGGTGCTGAGAGCAGGATTGCACTCTGGCAAGCATGGGGAACAATTTTTTGTCCAAGTCACTCATCCTAGTCATGGCTAACATGTACTAATTGAGAGTGTCAAACACGACTGACCTCCCATGGCTGAAGAATAATGAGCCAAGAGGACATTCATTACCAAAAAACCAGAAAAAGAATCTACTACCAAGAGTGAGTTATAGAGGGTACATGTTTCATTAAATTCAAAATGATTGGTAGAGAGTAGTACTGATGTCTCACTACCTTGCTTTCATTGAACCTTAGAAACAGTGGGTTAAACTTCTTGTTACCACTACCTACTTTTAAGTTCTGCTGAAAAATGTTAAGGGAACTTGGAATTTGGGATTTCTGTTGGACCCTTTGCCATAATCTTTTGGAAAAGTTTAAAATTACTAAAATAATTTTTTTCTGTGCACCAGGTTGTCCCAAGGCTGACATTCTGATTTGAACTGCTGATCATTTGTACTAGCAGAGCATTTTGAAACTGGACAGTGGAGTTTTTCCCAGTGGTAAAAATATGTGCCCAGAGCATGTCTGTGGCTCGAGTTTTCCCAGCAAAAATTCACAATCTCAGTAAACTGCTTCCTGCAATTTAAGCCAACAACAAAAAGCCAAACCAAAACAAAAACCCCCCCAACTTTCTGTTTTAAGCTACAGGAATGAATCATTTTGGCACTAAGCAGGGCACTAAGCTTGTCATAGAGGGAGGTGAGGTTGTTGAAGCAGCCCTTCCCTGCTGGCTGGGCTGATCCTGTGGTGTCATGAAGATCCAGTGCTATGCAAATGTTGAAGTTTTTGTTCATCCAGGATCAATCTCAATATCCTAATACAGCTTTGGAAATGAGAAAATGGAAAGCCTGAGCTTTTATGACGTTTGTGTTTTGAGTTCTTGTGGTTGCACACTAATTTTGGTGTTGATGCTAAAATAAGAGCTGGCACAATATCCAGGAAACCCCTGTGCCCTGTTTTGAATGTTCTAAAGGGAGAGGCATCTGAAATGTGTGGCTGTAGAAATGCTGCTGAAGATGATGAAAAAGCCCAGAGATAATCCCATGGTCATTAAGATTAAAGATGAAGATTAAGGGCCCAAATCGGCCTTTTGGAGATATGCATGTAGAAATAGGAGACTTCAGCTGATCTCTGTAGGTCAGCAGGATTTATTGTGGATTTTCTCTTCTGATTTTAACAAATTTGAATGAATTCAGTGTGGAAAGGAGTCCAGTTCTGTGCATCTGCAAAGCATTATTATTTTTAGCCCATTTGGTTGCTTTTACAGGTACAGGTTGGCTGGTCTAATAAACCCAAGGTCACATCTTAGTCACATGGTTTGGCTAATATGTTCTAAAATGTATTTTAATTGTTTATAATATTTTTAGGAACATGGAGATGAACATTTAGGAATGAGGCAATTACCCATGTCCTATTTTTCCTAGATTTATAATAATTAATACAGAAAAAAGATACTGTGTCTACAGCTTTTCTTTGAAAAATGTCTGTGTGTTGGAGGTGCATTTTTTATATGACCTGACTTCCTTTCCCAGCAGTGATTTTTCTATTATTTTTATTTGTGTTTATAAGCCAGGAAATGCTGATAGCAGTAAACTGAAGAAAATACATAAATATATATATATTTTTTTAATCTAATATGCTAAAAGTTAAGCTAGCTGTAGAAGGCAAATATAGTTTGTGTAGGTAACTTATATATAAATGAAAAATACGTAATTTTTGTACCTAGAGTATGTGAAACTACCAATCAAAGGAATAAATTGCATCAGAGTCAGTCACAATACCACAATATTCAGGTCATTTTTGTTTTATAGCAAATAACTCCTCTCTCTGCATTTGATTCTGACTCTAATCC
Organism: Hypocryptadius cinnamomeus; assembly: GCA_013400635.1. Taxonomy (NCBI): domain Eukaryota; kingdom Metazoa; phylum Chordata; class Aves; order Passeriformes; family Zosteropidae; genus Hypocryptadius; species Hypocryptadius cinnamomeus. The sequence goes on from VYZP01054774.1 coordinate 56,378, forward strand.
TTTGCCTGTGAGTGAGTTATTGAATTCCATTACTTTTGCACATTACCAGGATCATTCTCCATTGCCATAGTATTTTTTTGAAGGTTGTTCTTTGGGATTTTTTTCTCCTAAAGTTTGCCAGTGGCTGTTCTGGAAAGTGTATTCTGTATTCCATTGTTTAAATCATTAATGACATTGTTGAATAAAACCAGAGCCAGCAGACACATATCCCTGCTGGGAGCCCTGGTTTGACAGGGAAAAACTGGTAGTTTGTTTTTGAGTGCAGCATCCCAGCCAGCTCTCATTTATCTGAGAGTAATAATATCATTAAACAATACAATAGTACCATTAAATATCAAAAGTTGCATTGTGCAACTGTATCAAGAATCTGTAAAAGTGAGAAACTTCACACTGGCCATCCCTTAGGAATTCTTTAAGCATTTCAGAGAGTGCTATGGGGTGTGCTTTGATTCTGCATGGTTATCCATGAGAAATCCCAGTGAATGGTTGTCCTGCTGTCCTCTGTGTGTTACAAGGTATTGAAAAAGGGTGACTCATCTGCCTTTCCTCAGATCCTTTCTGCTTTGTGCAGGAAAAAGTGATTGATTTCCTCCCTGAAGCCAAGACAAACCAGAGAAAAATCTGGTAGTATATGATAGTACATGACAAAAACTCCAGTTAATAATCCCTTTGTTGTCACATTCCAGCAATCTGTGAATGCATTTAAAATAGTTTAGTGTGTGTTAGCGTGATGTGTTTCATATTCATCATCGTTCTAAAAGTTAAAAATTACATTTTATTCCTAGTAAAATACCATCATATAGCCACAAAAACTTTCCTGTCAGACCCATTCCCTGGGAGTTGTGGTGGGTGCTCCCAGTTTCAGGCTGCACTGGCAGCAGACAAGAATGTGAGGCTGGCTGGCTGTGACAGAGACACATTTCAAGCTCCTTCCATCTTCCACAACTCCTTACTGATTTCTGGAGGGAAAAACAAGACATGGTTATCAAGACAAGGAATGGCTGTGCTGGCACATTAACTATACCATTTGTTTTATAGAGAAAGCTTTAAAGATTAATGTTCAGTGTGTTTAATGTATTCTTTTTTCCTTTCTTTTTGCAGCAATCCAAAGTCTGCTAATCAGAGGATAAACAAAAAAGTAAACAATGATGCATCATTAAGGATTCAAAATTTGTCTATTTTGGTGAAACAAATAAAAACTTACTATCAGGTCAGTAATTGTTTGTTGTGTTATGTTTTGCCTGGAATTATTTCTAAATTTTCTTCTATAATTGTGGCTTTAAGAGTAACAGGAGTAAGATGAACCAGAGATACTTGTATGGATGATTGTTTAGATATCTGGTCAAATTTCTTATCACTGTTTACAGGTATAAAGGTGGTGTGGACACACTTCATCATGAATAATGATCTGTTTACAGAATAGATACTCTCTGTGTGCAATCACTCCTGTGGTTGGTATTTTCTGAGTTGAAGCAAGTTTTGTGCCAGTGAGAGAGATTATCACAAGTGCTTTTAGTCTTGTAAAATGGAAATTTTGTTAGAAAAACGTGATGAAATTTACTGGGCTTAGAATTAATTTGGGAATTTGTGATAAATGCAGTGAGGGTCTAAGTCAGAGCTGTACAAGAGCCGCTGCAGTTCGCTGCAGTAGTAGGAGCTGGTCCTGTGCCTGCTGGATGCTGAGCTGGATAGGGTGCTGTACACAGGGACACTCCACAGCTGGGCACTGCTGCTGTCACCAGTGTCCCTTTAGTGTCCCTTTTAGTGCCCTTCCCCACTCCCCTGCTCCTTCCTGCCAGGAGAGCCCAGACCTGGGAGAAAACCTTTGCTCTGCCTCTCCCCACACCTCCTGGCCAACCTGTGCTCCTCCTGTGTCCAGCCACAGTGTGTGCTTCCCAAAACTGTCAGTGCAGTGAGAATTCCCAGCTGTCACTGCCCTGACCAGCCATGGAACACCTTCCCAGCACTTCCCACCCTTCTCTCCTTGGCAGCCCCTGCACATGGATTTATGTGCTGCCTGCTAAGGCCCAGATGCTTTTCCTTTTCCTTACTGAAGTCATTTTCCCCCAGGCATTAGTGTTCCACAACTGGTGCAACAGGAGGCACAAACACTGACTGGATTGATCTTTTTTGGAACACAAAGCATTCCCCATCCTGCACTGGTCTCATGGTATCACCAGTCCAAGTGCTCCAGGACCAGGCAGAATTGCTGGCGTTTAGGTACCTTTGGATGGTTCAGGATTGCAGATGTTGCTCCAAACCTTTGTGATAGAAACAAGTGTATTAGAGCTCTTTTAAAATAAAAAAATTATTCTTTTTTAAGAAATGGTAAAACCAGTCACCATGCCTTTAGTGGCCCAAGCTATATTGAACTGCCCTTTTAACTGTTTTGTACACTTTTCTCCCCTTCCCAGTCTTTCAGGGTTTCGGTCACCATGCAAACATTGAAGGGCTGGTGTCTCTAGCAGGAGTGAAGGCATTTACTCTCCAAACTGGAGAGCTCCTTGGAATCTAAAATTGCTTTTTGCATGAGTAGATATTCACTCTCTGCAGTGCCTGCAGGGAGGTTTGTGCTTTGTGGTGGTTGAAGTGTTAAAGGATGGGCTGTTTCACAGAGGGGTCAGTTGAGTTCCTGTCACCTGTGAAATTCCCCAAGGCAGGAAAGCTGGGGCTTGATGGATGCCTTGGAATCAAACTGAGAGGCCTCCCTTAGCCTGGGGTGAGGCAGGAGCCTCACACCCGAGTGCTCCTGAAAGCTGAGTGTACAGGCACCGTGCCTGGGGCTGTTCCTGGGGATGCCTGGGATCCCAGGGGAGGGGACAGACACCATTCACTGTACTGAGAGAGGATTTTACTGAGGCTTGGCATCACACACTGATGAATGTGGGAGTTTGGGATTTTTAGCACTGTGTTAACCTAACTCTTAACACTTCTCATTGTGAGCTTGTCCATGCTGGTTTGTTCCATGTGGTTTTAGAACATCTGTGGAAAACCTTCTCTCAGTTTAGTGAGACATCACATCGGTGCTGTGGATGTATTTGTTAAAAAACCTGCACTGGTAGAATGTAACATTCAAAATTAAGGTGTTATATTAGATAAGTCAATTTTTTTTTTTGTTCCTGTATCATTGTTATTCTCTGGAATTACAGTTCTGGTCCTGAACCAGTAATTGGACTGTGTAGATATCTTGGCAGTGTAAGAGAATGGAACTGTTCTCAGCAGCTAGTTCAAGACAAGTGATTCTAAATTTTTGGTGGGCTTGAGAGGTTTAATCCAGTGAGCATCCATGACTCTCAGCAGATTTGACTGAGGATGTGAAAATCTTCAGTAAAATAAATGCTAGTGAACTGTGAAAGTTTGTGCAAGCAAAGCCAGTGCTGAGGTTAACACCAAGAGACAGAAAAGGTGTCAGACATCTCTAGGGCAAGGCAGAGGTGTTGTAAGGAAACAGGTGATCATGTCTGTTCAGGACATGTTTTGGTTACTGCTGCTCATACTCTGCTTTGATACATGATCAGCTTTATGATAGCATCATGGAATTATTTATTATTATTTATTACCAAAAACTACCCCCAAAAAAACAACAAAAGCAAACAACAAAAAGCCACTCTCAAAAGATGTGATTTTCTTTCATAGTAGCTGTCGATGCTCATTAAATTCATTACATTTTATCTGTTTTATATTGATTTAAAACATCCTGTGGTGCACTTCGTGTCTTATTTTTATTTGAAAATAGTCTTTATCAAAGACTGAGAAATACAGGTGTCACACAGTTGGTTGAACTTCATGATATTGGAGGAGGTCAAAGCTGTTTTCTCCCTCCTTAAAATTTGTCTTAGGCGTGTCCAGAGGGAATGTATATTTTGCAGTCTGCTATTAATCAATTCAGGTATAATTTTGATGTTGTGTATTAACTGGTGGGAACTTCCAAGTATAGCTGTAGCTAGTAATTTCTACTGGTTTTATTTCAATTTGACCTAAAACAAGGAAACCTGTGTTAGGTTGTTGCTTACGATGTGACACCTGATGTGTGCCTTGGGCTCTTCTGGAATATGTTGCTTTTGAGGAGGAGCATTTTATATGGTAATGGATCTGTCACTGTGGAAAAACAAAAAGCCTGACTATAGGATGGCATCTGCTGGGAATAAATATCTGGGAACAGGAGAAAGACTATTCTGCTTCAGGAGAATTAGGCTCTGTCTAGACTGGGGATTTGACCCGATTACAGCCATTACAGGAGCTCCATTGATGGAATCCATGGAACAGATAGGCAGAGCTGCTGCCTGGTGTGTGGCACTTCCCAGCTAAAATTCCATGTGATTGTGCAGACAGGGGTTTGTACCTTTATATTCACAGCTGGCCCAGTGTCACTGCAGCAAAAACCCCTGGGATTTTCACATCCACGTTTTGGTGAGGACAAAGAAACCGTGAAATAAAGGAAATCTATTTTTTGGCAGTAGAAATGCACCTTAGAGACAATAAAACAAATATGTGTCAATAAGTTAGTCAGGGAAACATGAACATAATAAATTTAAAGGGTTTTGCTGCATTCTGAGACTCAGGATCTTGTTGGCTTATGATCCCTAAGCCAGCTCATTGCCACGAGAGGATTTTGCTGTGTGAGATGATTGTGCAAACCAGTAAAACAAAGCTTCTGTAGAAGTAACTCATATTTGTTAGCTGTTTTTTTAATTACAATGCAAATAATTAAGTATTGTACGAATTGTATGTGAGAAGTCCTGAAAAATATTAAAACTGTTTAATTAATACTGAAATGGCTGTTGGCATTTGATGTTTGCTTTCATTCAGTACATATGATGTAAATAATGTTTTAATTAACTTTTATAGGAGACTTTGCAGCAGCTGATCATGATGTCTTTGCCAAATGTGCTAATAATTGGCAAAAATCCTTTTTCTGGTAAGTTTATTTTTGACTAAGATAAAAATGTATACTGGTGTGATAATTTATATTCTTTCACTGGAAATAAAATTCTTGTAGTGTTGAGCCTTTCAACAGAAGATTGTTTAAGTACTTTATGAAATAAGTGGTTTAACAATGATGAATAATGATTTAATAATGAATTTCTTTGTCCACACAAAGGGTCCACACTCTAAAAAATGTGTTCTGTCACAGCCTCAGCCCTGGCTTTCACTAGGATTTGTACTGAGCCCAGGTGCATTTCCCAGCAACCAGTGAACCACTGATGGCACAAAGTTAAAGTTTCATGTACTCCCAGCTACTGCACCTTCAACTTTCTTTGCCTATGTCACTGCTGAGGGAATTGGCAGTTCAGTGCATCTCACTTGATCCAGCTCCTGATCCTTGTTTCTCCTTCCCCCAAACTCTCCTGCTTCTCTTGCATCCGTACCTGAAAAATACTGCAATTACCTTCTTGTTTTCTCCCCTGAACTGACACTGTCTTCTCCATGCTCCCACCTTCTCTGCTTCCAGCTCTGAGAGTTGCAATTTTCAGACCAAGAAAATTAGCCTGTGTGGAGCCAGCTGACTATCCACAGCCACTTGGGAATCTCTGCACCATGCTCTCAATTCCAGAAGCACGGAGCAGACACACCTGGCCTGCATGGAGCCACTATGGATTGGGCAGAATTTATTTACCTAGGTCTAATGTGCCCCAGGTGTTCTCCTCCTGACGTTCTGACACCTCAGCAGAGAGGTCAGGAACTGCTCTAACAGGCTGTGTAGCTTCCCCTGGCTGTTTTTATTTCTTTGGGATGTCTTCTGTGCCATGCTTCTGTGTCTGTGGGACAGGGGGTTCCTCATGAGCCAGAAGAACCATCTGTGTTTCCTCACTTCCCACTCCCAGGGCTCATAACATTGGTATTTTCCATATCCCATCTGCACTATCCCATCTCTGTAGGTATCTTGCTTTAATTTTTTTGGGTTTTCCTTTCTGCTTTTGAGTATTGCTGCTTTTGCTTCCGAGGTCACAGCTTTTTCAGTTTTTATATGTGCAGCTGCTGTCATATGCACCAAGAAGTGTGAATGTGGTCTCCTCCTTTCCAAAAGAACAGAATGCATCGTGCTTTTTTAATTTTTGATTCCAGCCTCTCTTAAGGTTTTCAAAAGACCCCATGGATTTGCCTAGAAACCAGATTTACTGGAAAAACAGATTTAAAAAACCCCAACTCATAGTATTGTTTTGTAGTGACATTTTTTTATTCTGTTCAAGATACTGAGAGAAAACGTTTCAATAATATTGTGTAGTATAAGATGACATTTTATTGAAAATGCACTATCAAACCCCACAGAGATAATACTGCATTCAGTTGTATACCTTCAATTTTATGGTTTGGTCATTTTTAAGGAAGTGTCTTTGTGTTTTGGGATCTGTGGTTTGGCAGCTCTGCTGGTGTGTGCTTTGCTCGTCTGTGGGGATTTTGTTGGATTTGTGAGAAAATTTGAACTTAAAAAAAAATTGTTATGCTTGGACAACATTCTTGAAGGTGTTTCAGCTCCCTGCTGGAGTTCAATCACAGAGTTTCGTCTGAACTAAAATACAGACCTGTTCTTCTGGGTTCTGTCCAGAACCTTTCCCCTTTGAAAGTTAGGGCTGCTCTTGCTGTCAGCTTGGAATAGGATCTCATCCCTACATGGGTTTTTAAGCTTTTTTTTTTGAGCAGGTGCAGGGAAATGAAACTTCAGAGATCTTTGGTGACACTTGCTGTGTAAATCTGGTTGCATCAAGGCAAGCCCCGGAGTAAAAGTCAATTCCCTGATCAAGACTTGGATTCGGTCCACTAAAACTTAGGCTGGAGGTGTGATTTTTCACAGGGATGTTTCCCAGTTTTTCCCCTTTGCACTTAGGGAATGATTAGTAGAGAAATCCCAGAAGATGCCAAATTGCAGATGGCAGGAGCAGCCATGGAGGAAAATGCAGGGAGAAGGCTGGAGTTGAGGTTTGGTAAAACAGCTCAGCAGGGATTTTATCAGGAAATATTTCCTGAGCTGATTGACAGGAAGGCAGTTGGAGGAGAAAACTGGAGGAGAGCTACAGCCTGTGACTGTAAATGTTAAATTAAATTACAGAGGGATAATGATGAGGCAAAGGGGAAGGAGAAGGATGAAAGCAAGTTCATATTCCTGAGGGAGCAAGGCAGGGGAGGATGGAAGCCTGCAGAGGGTGTGAAAGTCAGGGATAAGGGTGAACACAGGGAAGATCAAACAGTGGCACAGGGTAAGGACAAAGTTCAGCAGCAGGTTGAAGGGTGCAGAAGAGAAACATCTATTTCTGTGTTTCTGATGGAGGAAAAGGAAAAAACCAGAAGATGGGGGAAGCTGAGATGGCTCAGTATTTTGCCCTGTTCCTTCAGGGAACGTGGGGGAGAGACAAGGAATCAGTATTCAGGCAGGTGTTTGAAAGGCAGTCAGGAGGTGAAGAGTGAAGAGAAGCTCAGGGATCACTTAAAAATTAAGAAAGTGTGATTAATTTATTGGGTAAGTGAATGTAGGCTATGAGCTGTTGGAGTCTCTTGTTGCAGTATTCCTGTTAACCTTTATTGATAAGACAGAAAGCCAGGTGGAATTCCCCTTCTTCAGCTGAAGCAGCTTCTGGTGAAACACATTCCTTGATGGCTTTTCTGTTTCTCTATAAAAGACTTCATAGCTTGAGCCTTTGGGATACAAGAAGTCTGAATAAATGACTGACAATCTCCCATTTGAGTCTTATGTTTTTTGTGATGTATTTATCTACCTGAGAGACCTCTTGAAAAATTGCAATATTCCATGATCATTGGGATTATACACATTATGTAGCTCCCTCCAAAAGCAGCAGCTTGAGTCAATGCCTAAACTGTTTTGTCATCCTTGAAGCATTTGCTTCATGGCATTTATGTTCTAGATATAGAATATATTTCTATATTTAGTAGCAAGATGAGGACATTGTGAACGTAAAAAATAAGAAACATTTTTATTAATCTGTAAACAGAGTTCTTTAACTTAAGCTTCTTTAGGAGATTAAGATGCTTAAGGCCAGATTTGGAAATACATTTTGATTTTTTGGGATGTGCAGATGAATATCTAATACAGCTTTGTAAGGAATTTAAATGAACTTGTCACCTAAACTCTTCCAACTTGGGAGCGGCAGATAATTTAAGCACTTTTGTAACTTATCTTGAGATACTTGAGATGACCATTGAAAACTTGATTGTAGGTCTCCAAAGCACTTCTGAAAATGTCACTCTGAAGTTTTACTTTTTGAAGGGCTGAATTTTTTTTCCATTTGAAATTGTTGTGGCTGTTAAGGTGTTTGGTTACTCTGGAAGTCAGCAGTTAAATGGCAAAAAGGACTGAGCTGAAAGCTCCTCTGGTTGTTTTCTAAACTAAGTTAACATAAATTATATGGAAATAACAAGAAAACCTCCTGTTTTCTGAGGTGTAGGGGAAGAAGCTCAAATGACAATTTTACAGTTACTATTTTTTCTTGTTTTCTTCTCAGAGCCAGGTACTGAAGAAGTAAAAAAGCTCCTTCTGCTTTTGCTCGGTTGTGCAGTTCAGGTGAGTTTAATTATGTTTGTTTCTATGAAACTTTTGAATTACTGATCTCTTTTCTTACTATTTTAATACTTGGGGTGGTATAAAACTTCTTCCTTTGGTGGTACAACTGCACTCTTTGAAAAATTGGAATATTCTGATTTTCAATTAAATGGCTACAACTCTACACCTGTAACTGCACAAATACCTCCAATTCCACCCTAATGGGTTATTAATTTCAATAGTGGTAATTTACCTGATACTGTAAAGAAAGGGAGGAAATGGTAAAGTGCTGAAAATTAACTCACTGCACTGTTTCATGTATTTAATAAACTATCACAGAATTTGAATAAGTAGCAATTTTAAGAAACCTCTTCCTTGTACCATTTCAATTTGATTTTTCCTTGTATCATTTAATTAATGTTGAAAGTTATAATTACTGTAACATGGCATGAACCACGGATTTACTGGTCACCAGAATTATTGGATAATAATTTTGTCATGTGACCATTGCAATGTCAGCTTTATAAGTTTTAGCTCTTAAGAAATGCAAAAGAGGAATGAAAATACTTGCAATTATACATATAAATGGTATAAAATAGATGTCTCTATTTTTAGTGTCAGAAAAAAGAAGAATTTATTGAAAGAATCCAAAGTCTGGATTTTGATACCAGAGCAGCTGTTGCAGCCCATATTCAGGAGGTATTTTGGGGGGTTTTTGCTTTTAATTTTGGGGATTTTTTGAGATGGAATACTGTATTGCAGGAAGGGGAGTTGCACGTGTTCAATGGCAAGTAAATCACATATGTGATTTGCATATTGAGTGGTTGTAGTAAGCAAAAGAGGCTTTATTTTTTCACTTGATTCACAAAAAGATTTAATGATTGAGCATTTTTGGGTTTTATTTTTAGAGCAATACCAGAAAGCAAGTCTGTTGCTTCAAGGATTTCTTAGTTACATATAGCAGACTTAGTTTAGTGAAATCTTTATATGCAAATTTCTTTATAAAATATAATTCTAAACAAATGTATGTGGTAGATAATTTATAATGTTATTGTCACCTTGCCAGGAGGACAGGGTGCTGCTTCCAGGTAGACAAAGAGCTCTTCCTTTACATACAATTTAATATATTTTAAATATTTTTTCATACCTTATCCAGAGAATTTAACCTGTAAAGTTGCAGCTTTATTTTTTTTATGCTTCCTTTCTACTCTTAAAATTTCAAGAGGATGTTTTTTCTCTTTCATTTCACCCCATGTAGGTAACTCATAACCAGGAAAATGTGTTTGACCTGCAGTGGATGGATGTCATTGTGCTGACACAAGAATATGTTGAGCCTCTCCTGAAAAATATGGCATTGCATTTAAAAAGACTTATAGATGAAAGAGATGAACACTCAGAGGTATGGTGTGGCTTAAGAGAAATACAAGAAATCTTTTTTTTTTTTTTGAGATAATGCAGCTCAGGATTTTTATAACTAACAGTTTAATTTTCTGCTGACGTGTTAAACCAAGGATTCCGACTGCCAGAATGTTGTTTCAGGGAGTTCCTCTGTGCATATTTGTTAAATAATGTAGGAAAAATAAAGTAAGAAAGAGAAGGGGTGATCTTTTCCACATAGCCAGAGTGGGAAACAACTTCAACATTTATCAGTAGCTGAAAACAGAATCCAAAGCTGTATCAGCTGCATTTACCAGGAATCAATAACCCATCAATTTGCAAGCCAGTCACTGAAAGCTGTTCTATTCCCATGTCCTGTTGTCCAGGTTTGAGGGGGGTAAAGCAGAATCCATACCAGGAGAGGAGGTTTTGCAGGCTTATCATGAGGCACAGTTGTTGTACCAAGTTAGAATCAAAGGACAGAACTGTATTCACTAAAAAGTTTGAGTTGTGAATCATCTCGGTGGTCCCAGATTTGCCCCTCAGTAGAGTGGACGTGTCAATGTTGCAGTTATTCCAGATATTCCTTTGACAGTTTTTCCAGATCACAGCCTTGATAGGAATAAAATTGAGGGTAGAGGATGGGGGTGATGCCTTTGTGCAAAGCAAAGGAAAAATAATTTAAGCTATGAGAGGTGTTCATATTTGGCTAACACCTTTATTTGTAGGGGGAAATAGGAATATTCCTGTCGATCTGGTGCTTTATTCAGTTGTCAGGGGTGCTGCTGCACACTGAAGAGCACGACTTTGTTTACAGATACACGTTTGTCTTTATTTTCAAGAGGTGTTGGTTTTCAAGGAATTCACACCTTTCATTACCCAGTCCATTCTGAATACTGGCCATTTTGTGGGCTTAGAAGTCTGAAGTGAAAAACAAAATTTAAGATAGCAGAAGGTCCTGTTCAAAAGCTGTGTGTGGTAGTTTCTGGGGTCCCCAGGACAAAGGAGGAGTATGATGAATCTGACTCAATGTTCTTGGAAGGCTAATTTATTATTTTAATATTTTGTATTATATTAAAGAATACTACACTAAAACTGTACTACACAATAGAGAAAGGATACATCAGAAGGCTTAACAAGAATGATAATGAAAACTTGTTACTCTCCTCAGAGAGTCCAACACAGCTGGACGGTGATTGGTCATTAAATAAAAACAATTCACATGTTGGATAAACAATCTCCAACCACATTCCGAAGTATCAAAACACACTCTGAGGCTTCTCAGCTTCCCAGGAGAAGAATCCTGGGCAAAGAGGATTTTTCAGAAATTATGGCAGTGACAGCTGTGGCTCTTTACTTGGGGCATAGAGGTGCAGGTAGAACTTTTGACTCCCTCGATGGCCAAAACCTTTCCATCATTGTTGTGCCACTGCAGTGTTGGGTATGAATGACACCCCAGAGGTGGCTCTGTGAGGGCCCCTCTGGACCTTAGGCTGTGCTCTGCCTCCCCAGACCATCATCGAGCTGTCGGAGGAGCGGGACTGTCTCCGTTTCCTGCCGCACGCCTCGGCCGCGCAGTCGCCGTGCGGCTCCCCCGGCATGAAGCGCACCGAGAGCCGGCAGCACCTGAGCGTGGAGCTCGCCGACGCCAAGGCCAAGATCAGGAGGCTCAGGCAGGAGCTGTGAGTACCAATGCACACTCAAATCCTTTCCAAATGCTGCCTTGGCACACTTCTGGTCCTCTTCAGACCAGTTCTTTGTCCTTTCAAATGGTTTTTTTAGTTGCTGCTTCCCAGGAGGGGTATTTTTATAATACAAGATTTGTGGACCCATGGGACAAATGCAACGTTTCATCTGTGTTTGTCTCTGTTTGTATTCATAATGATGTTTTGACCTAAATTTTATTCTCTGATGTCCCTGAAATCATGGATTAAAGGTGGAAGTCTCACAAATCTCAGCATTTTGTTCTCAAACCCAGGTGATCGTTAAAAGGAGATGAGGCAGGAGGGATTCCTTCTCAGCAGCATGATTTGGTGACCTGTTTCCAACAAGAAATACTCACCTATGGTTAATTCATGGTTTAAGATCATTGCAGATAGGACAAAAAAAAAATCCATTGGAATGCTTTCCTGTCCCCCACCTCTTTGTTCCTGTGTAGAAGATTCCTTGTCTGCACAACACTTACTTGCTCCTGAAAACTGCTCCTGATTCTGTAGGTTTCTGTGGGCACTTTGTCTTCATAGTCAAGGAGCAGATATGAGCAGAGTGAGGAGTTTTTTAAAGAGAAGATCAATAACAGACCTGTGGAGAATCTGCTTCTCCCTGTAGCAATGTGTCAGTTGTTTTAGCAGAGTGAAGTGTGTGTGTGTGTGTGTTCTGAATTAAAATGATCAATCTGAAGAGATTCAATATGTGTAGAAGCAGCATAAATATTTTTGTTTTAATTCAGCAATGGGGAGAGGAGACAGGTAAACTAAATACCAAGCTGAAGGTAGCGTAAGTCACAATTCCCAGAGTTTGTTAATCAGATGATTTCTAGCTGGCTGGATTAAGGATCTTGTTGATTTACTCTGAGGATCCCCTTCCCCCACTACAGCATGGTCTTCATGAGGAACAGAGGACAAAAGATGGGGCTCTTTTTTCCTGATGTCTGTGTTATTATGTGTCTCCTGCAATGAGCCCGCCCAGGATATTCTATAAACAGCTGCACCAAGAAAATTAGTGAAAAAATTGCTGTTATTAGTTTGATTGACAGTTAATAGATAGCCTAAACAGTGAACACTGGTATGTTCTGTATAATTTAGTCCAATCCTCTCCAGTCTGTAGCTGAAGCGTGCAATTAGGGCAACACTGATGGCTCAGAACAGTCCACATTTTGCACTCTTATTGAATTCAGTTGGTAAATAATTCCCCTTTACGTGTAGCAGTATCTTAAAATACCAGACTTGGATGAATTAACTTCTGTCTGCAGCATTTAGTGTTAAATGCTGCATCTATTTGATAAATTTTAAATTACATTAATTCCAGACTTGGAAATACTCAGCATAAAATTTATTTATAATCTGGTTTTGGCAGTGAACCTTCGTACCTGGTTTAATATGCAGTGTAGCTGATGTAATTTCCTATAAAAGGTCTGTAAAGGTTATTTTTCAGTTGGATGCAAACCAGGGAATACAGAAACTCCAAAGAAGGAATTTGCACACCTCGTTTTCTGTGTTGAATTCTGTGTGTTCCCATGTAGAACAGTAAGAGGAATATGGATGCTGATGGAAAAGTTACAGAAATCAGGAGTAAATTTGTGTTTGTGTCTGTTTGTGAGCACCTCTGGAGGGGGAAAGCTGTGACAGGGATGTTGCACTGAGCTGTACAGAGCTGAGCCTCCTGTGCTTGTAGGCTCAGTGACCTTTTCCAAACAATCCTTTTCCAAAAAGATCATTCATGGTGAGACTGGCTCATTTTTAAAAACAACTGCTCTAGTTTTGTTTAAAACATATCTCATTTTTGTTGGTAGGATTGCTTTGAGATAGCATTATACATTTCAGTCCATTAAATTTTCTTATTTCTCCCCTTTCTACTTTAGTTTCTTACTTGTATTCCAGAATGTGGAATAATATAGTAACACATTTGAATATGCAGTGTATCTTTTAAGAATATTCAATATTGATAGGTTTTTCTACAGCAAATAACTGTTTTTCTACAGCAAAAAACTGTTTATTCTGAGGTGCAGTTCATTTTTGAACATCAGGTGTTCTTTGTCTGTGAGAGAATTAAATATTTCCTTTGCACTTAGTCATGGTTTAACAAACTCATTTTTTAAGGGCTGGGAGATGAATTGGAAATTAAGCATGAGTCATGTAAGAATTGTGGCATTCTGTGTCAAATGGTTTTTATCACAGGTTTCTGAGTAGACTAGAGCAGACACTGTGTTGTGTCCATAAAGTTAAAATTCATTGTGTGTTTAATGAAATTACTGAGTTTATTAAGCAGTGTCTTCTTCAATAAAGACACCTAAACCCCTTAATTCTCTGCAAGAAAGGGAAAAATTACAGAGCTATAAAAGTGCTTTTAAAATTGGCTTTACTGGATTGTGACAAGGGGTCAGTGTCTGGTTCTCCTGGAAAGAATTTGGACCTTCTGCATGTGTAATTTGAAATTATTCTGAGCTGAATTTTGGATGTGGATCTCCTGGTACACATTCATGTGTAATGTCTGTGGTTTTTTACACAAAATCCCTTATTACAAAAATCCTTTATTACACCCTGTTTTCTGTCCTGTGTGAGTAGAAACAACAATTTAAAGCACTATGAAAAGTCTAACAACATTTAAAATATTAGATAAAGACTAAAACCAAAAGAATAACTAAATCATAATGGCAACCCTAAATTTTGCACTCTGATGTCCCTGAAATTGTGGGTTCAAGGTGGAAACCTCACAAATCTCAGCATTTTATTCTCAAACCTGGCGATCATTAGCAGGGTTTGTGGCCATGTTTAACTGGATTGTGTTTTCTCCTTCAAGTGAGGAAAAGACTGAGCAGCTGCTTGACTGTAAACAAGAACTGGAACAGATGGAAGCTGAACTGAAGAGACTTCAGCAAGAGGTGTGGGTTTAATAATAATTTCATTATTTTAAGAAAAGTTGCCACCACCAGAACAATTCACCACTCTTTTTTAATATTAAGTATGTTTTCATGTTTATTTTTTTGTTTTGCGTTCTGAACCTAACCTGGTGTAATTTATTCCTTTATTTGGTGTGTTATGATGGGAAAAAATGCCCTGACTTAGGTTAGTATTTCTTCTCTAATTTTTTTTGTTTCTTCATTCAAGCAGTTTCCCACCAGTGCATCCTCTGAAAGGATCTTCTTAAAATGAAAGCGCTCCCAATTTTGTCTGTTTTTCTTTATAGTTTTTGTGGTGATAATGAAGGGAAAAACCTTAAATATACATCATAAATATACAATATATATATAATTATAGTGAGTCCTTGAAAGTGCCCAGTGCAGTTTCCTTGGAAATACAATCACCTACAATCCTCTACAACATATTCGATTTTTCTTTGTATTTCTCAGAATGAGCAATACCCCTGTGCATTCCCTTCATTTAATCAATGAAGGAGCTGTGTTATCCTTCACCTTATCCAGTGCTGCCTGTGTCTCCCTGTGTCCCAGAACATGAACCTGCTGTCGGATGCCCGCTCTGCCAGGGTGTACAGGGATGAGCTGGACGCGCTGCGGGAGAAGGCGATCCGCGTGGACAAGCTGGAGAGCGAAGTCAGCCGCTACAAAGAGAGGCTCCATGACATTGAGTTCTACAAAGCCAGGGTGGAGGTGAATAAAGCCAGGGGGGAAATCACCCAGGAGCACCATTCTTCTCTTGGCTGGGGTTTTTTCGAAGTGTTTTTGGAGGTTAAAGCGTTGGGATGTGAGAAAGGGTTGCAGCGTCTTGCTCTGGGATATGGCAGTCAGGTTTTTGTGGCAAATTCCATTTTTTTGGGGATTGTTTCCATGTCTAATGGCATGGAAGTCAGCAGTGTTCACCAGAGCTCCAAGCTAGCAAGGCCAGTGGAAGCCTCTGTGAAGGATGGATTGAGAAACCCACAGAGGAATTAATTCAAAAAATGCTATAAATATAATAATTCCTAAGAGAAAGCAATTTTCTAAGTCGAGTGTTGAGGAAAGGAAGGCTGTTCACATAAATGAGTACAGGACAATGGCATAAAATACACTAAAAAAAGATGTACCAACACCAAGCAAGGGGAACTTAAGAGTTCTGGCATGAATTAGTAATTCAGGAGGCAAATCAACATGCAGGAATTTATCAGGCCATCATTCTGTCTGTAAATGACAAATTTGATGGGCAAGTGCCATATGGTATAAAAATTAGTAAAGGAAAACAGATTAGTGTACAGGATTTGACAACAGTGGAAGTTTCAATTTCATAGAATGTTTAAACTAATAAAACCCCCTAAAAATGGTTTATGTGTTTTCATATCTTGTAAACTATTGGATATTTCAAGCATTCTTCAATATAGGTAGATGTTAATTAGTTGTGTTTGCTTCATAATAATTGTGAGTTAACTTAATATTTGTGTATGTAGGGAGGAGTATGAAGGATATTTATGGGATCGTTTTTCAGATGTGCAGCTGACTGTGTGCTGAAGTTTGAATAGTTTTGAGGAAAATTGCCAATTATGTATTTTACACATTACTTTCATCAGATGCTATTAAAAAAATCCTCTATGTACCAAAATTAAAGCTAGTCAGGCCCTTTGAGAGTGGCTGGTTGTATTTTAAGATTGTGGTTGCATTTTCAGCATCATGGCCTGACTTTGGGCCCAATGGCCTATAAACCTAATTTTGGGCTGTACATGCAGTACATCTTTCCAGATCACAGCCCAAATCAGAGAGATTCTGATGGTTTGATTATAATTATCAACACCTTATTCATTCTTAATGGCTTAGGGAGTATTTCATTTATGTCAGATTTTATTTTCAGAGAAATTCATAAGTTGCATTTATGTGGAATTGCTGTAAATGTGCTTTTTATAAAAAGTCTGTTACAGCTCCCAGTTCTAGTTTGGGTTTCTGAAACTGGTTGTGATGTGTATCAAAGTTTGCATGAGCAGGGGAATGCTTCTGGTTTGGGATTTATTTGTTGTTGTTCCATGTTTGCAGGAGTTAAAGGAAGACAATCAAGTGTTGCTAGAAACCAAGACAATGTTGGAGGATCAATTAGAGGGGACCCGAGCTCGTTCAGATAAACTGCACGAGTTAGAAAAAGAGAATTTACAACTGAAAGCTAAATTGCATGACATGGAGATGGTGAGTATCAGGGGAGGGTGGCAAAGACAACTCATACACACTGAGTTTAATTTCCATTTTTAATAAAAGCCTTCAAAATAGCAGGGAAGAGAAGGGATGTGATGATAAATGCAGAGATTCAAGAGCAATAGGTTTGATTTTTTGATGTGAATCAATTGTCACTTAAATATTGTGTTTACCCCGTGCGCTTTGCTTCCTAATATTCAGAGAGAAGTAAAATTTGGAAGAGTAGAGAGTGATTGCTGTAGGTTATGAGAAGAGGTTCTTTGAAATCTTCTTTTTACTCTCCCCTTCAAAGTTCTCCCAAGTTTTCCCAGTTCCTCCCCATCTCAATGTCTAGGCAGACCAGAAAAAGCACTTTGCCCTTCCCTGTGACAACATAATAAAGATAATATAATATAGACATCAATAGAATATAGATAATAAAATACTTTGCATGTCTTGAGACTTTTCTTTTAACCTGTGAAATAATTTTCAAGGAGCGTGATATGGACAGAAAGAAGATTGAGGAGCTCATGGAGGAAAATATGACCCTAGAAATGGCTCAGAAACAAAGTATGGATGAGTCTTTGCATCTTGGCTGGGAGCTGGAGCAGATAAACAGGACTACTGAACTTTCTGAAGGTAAACATAAGTGATTGAAACTGAAATCTCAGAGGCTGGGTAGCAGTAGGAAATTAAATGTCCTTATTTCTGAAGTACAGAGCGTGTTGTCCTCTGGAGAAATGATGAATCCCATGTATCCATTGAGATACAGCCTACATGAGAAGGCTGTTCTTGTGGTTCTGGATCAGTTAAATAGTTGTGTAAAGCCCATAAATACCTTGAAATTATATATTTTGCCATTCACACTTCTGTGCTCTGCAGCACAGATCATGAGTCTTCTTGCTTTGCTGTTCTCGAAGTTAAGAGCTGTGGTAAAGATTTTGATTCTTCTGTATAACGTGTTTGGATACAAACTAGATTCTGTGCAAAGCACTTGTGGAATTTGGAGACATATCCTGAGTTGTGGGAAACAAATCTGTGCTGTGACTAGGAGCATTAGGAGAGTAGAAAATGTTTAAATTTCTGATATTTCTAATCCTGATCAGCTCTGGTCACCAAGAGGGCATTGGAAGGACCTTCAAAGGCTGTTAAATCCTCTAAGGTTAAAAATCCAAAGAGTTCTGGCTAATAAGTCACCTTTTATTTGAATAATGGTGCTTTTCTCCTGCAGTGCCACAGAAATCACTGGGCCATGAGGTGAATGAGCTGACATCCAGCAGGTTACTGAAGCTGGAAATGGAAAACCAAAGTTTGCTGAAGACTGTGGAAGAGCTGCAAAGTGCAGTGGGCTCTGTGGAAGGCAGCAGTTCAAGGATTCTGAAAATGGAAAAAGAAAACCAAAGACTTAGCAAGAAGGTAAAGGTCAGGGTGTGCTTGGATTTTGTGAGAGCTGCCTAATGTTCTTTGCTATTTTCTTCCTAAAGGGTAATTTTATGAATTGCTGTTATGTTGAGTAAGGCATTACAAGGGTCTAAATGTTTGTAAATTTATGGTGAAAAATAAAACCACCCCTGAGAGGTTTTTCTCTTTTTTATTATATGAGAGTGTGATCAGTTTATTCAGAAAGGTCTTAGACCAGTGAGGGGAAAAAATAATAATATATTGGGGATATGATGAGTAATGAAAGTGGTTTAGAATACTGAAGAGCATTGATTTTGGTAATTATGAAGCAGAAGAAAGTGTGTGTGCGAGGTGGAGAGTGAGTGATGAGTCTGAGCTGAAAACTTGGTCCTGTGTCCTCATTTTAGCTGAGGAAGGGAGAAGGTGGGTCAAGGAATTGATAAACAGCTCAAGAGGGCAGTTTGCCAGGTTTAACTGTGCTGAGCTACAGTACTTTGCTCCTGAAATTCTGTGTATCAAATGGAATAATTTAGTCAGTGGTATTTATAGAGAATAAAAATTAGAGAAAAAAGAAGCTGGGGCTAATTACAGTGGAGTGAAAATGTCTAAAGTTCCTGAAATAGCTTTGACTTCAACAGCTATTTCAGGTGAAAGACTATTCTTAGAGTGGGTAAGAGATAATTAAAAAAAGAAAATTAAAGAAATCCCTACTGTATGCCATGCTTCCATAAGTTTTCTGATTCCTGAGAAGCTGGTGGTTTTTGGATCAGCCTCTGTGCTGTGCCCAAATGAAAGCTGGGAGGTCCAAAAGAAAGGAATAGATGTAAGAAAAACACAAACTTCATTCAGGTCAACTTGTTACCACTTAAATGTGGCAGAGAAATCATGCTTGGGTGTTTTAAATTTTAAATAGCTTTGCTCTCTGCAAGTTGGAAACACTTGACAAAACAAACCCATATATTTAATTCCCAAGGAATCATCTTAATTATCTCTTGAAATAGTTAAGTAAGATCAAACAACATTCAACCTTTCTAGGTTAAAAGGGTCTTGGAGGAGCAGTATAAATCTCACTGAAATGGAATTTTAAGAGAAAGAAAAGATGCTTGAGGAAATATCCAGAGCCTGAGAAAATCTGACCCTTTTTTTTTTACACTAAAGTACTTTATAGATACAGTGTTCTGAGCCAGGGAGAAAATTCTGGCAGGATTAAATGTATTCCCAGAAGAAATTAATGTTTCAATTAAAGATCAGAAAATTCTGTTTAATTCTTTCCCTTAAGCTTCTTTTTTCTATAAGGGTGCCTTCAACTCAGCTAAGACTGTCATTTTTAAGTACATTTTAAAACTTTTGTTTCTCTTCCCAGCTGGAAGAGCTGGAGAATGAAATTAGCCAAGAGAAACAAAGTCTTCAGAACAGTCAAAATCAGAATAAAGATTTGCTGAAAGAAAAAGCACAGCTTGAAAAGACACTTGAAGCACTTCGAGAGAACTCTGAACGACAAGTGAGTAGCAGAACCAAAAGTTTTAATGCTGCTTTGTGCTCTGCTGGTCTCCTTTTGTAGGATTTTACAGACATAAAGGGATTGTAAATGTAGTGGATTTGCCAAAAGGAGGTTCCTGCAGGAAAACAGCTTTGCTGGGAGCTGCAGGCGGTGAGAGACGTGACTCATTTCTGGCTGGGGCTTTCCTGGTGGGTTTAGAGCTTGGTGCTGTTTGTAACACTCCCACGGCTTCGTGGGCATCTGCTGGAGCTGCTTGGAGGGTGTAGCTCAGCCAGGAGAGAAAATTGGGAACTTTGGAGGGAGGCCAGACACCTCCCAGAGGAGGAGAGCAGGTCCCAGGCAGCTGGCAGTGCGTGGAGTAATGTTGCAGTATTGATGGGAATTCCAGCAGCCTCGGGTCCAGCTCCATCATTCTGCCCTGCACTGGGATGGGTTCCTGCTGTGACCACCTGGATTTATTTGTGGCTGCCAAAAACTGGCATCTGGGTCTTTGTGAAAGATGTACCTGTGCCTGATGGACACTGGCACCTTCTGAGGTGTCTGCAGAGCAGCCACCATGAAAAAGAGTTCTGGGATTCCCAGATTTAGGAATTGAGTCCTTCAGAATTAGAACTGCTATTAGGTTTTATAAATTCTATTTATACCTCCTGATGACATGGCCATTTAGTTTAATTTAAAGTACAGTGTTCTGAAATGCAGAATATTATATTTCAAAAAATGCTGAATATTTTTAAAGGCCGTTAATCAGTAAATGGAATTCCAGAAGGAAGAAAAAAGGAAGGTGGAAAAAAAAAAGCTTGGCATGGAAGGTTTGCTTTCATTTAAAGATATATATCTTGTTTTAGGACTGATATTTCAGTGGGCCTATTTCTAGTTAAAAATAATACACTTCACTTAAGGGCTGATGGGTCAACAGCATCTACCATATCTCTTCCAAAATCCTGTGCTGACACTTACTGGAGTTGACTGTAGGAGGTTCATTTGATCTCATCCAAAATCCTGGAGGCATTTATCAGGATTTTTTGTAGAATTGGGATTATAGAAGCAGAATTCATGGGCAGTAATTCAGTGCCATGCCAGGTGCTCCAGAGCTGTGTTTTTAGGCACCTGTTAAGGAGTTTCTTGTGAATATTGCAGAGCAGGTTGTCATTGCTGGGAGCAGAGCTGTGGATCTGTAATTAATAGTTCCATTCAGATTTCACTATGGAAGAACAGCCTGTAATTTTCCCAGTCTGTTTTTCATTGCAAGCAGCCCTTTTGCTTTTCTCCCAAACAGTTTATTGTTGAAACATCCCTTACACTGGGTTATTAGTGTACATTTAAATATTGATCCAAACAGTTTTGCTGGATTTTGCTGTCTGTGTTACATGCCCAAATAATTCAAAATGATTTGGAGCAACGTAAAAAGTCCAGAAATACTAAAAGCTAAGGTGTAGGTTCTGCCTTTATCCTTGAGGTAGATCTGGGAAAATGTTTCCTAGGAAAATAATTCCAATATGATTTACTTTCTCTGAAGCTGGTTTGGAACAGGATATCCAAAGGTTCTTTTTAACTCAGAAATCAGTGTAACTTTGGTGTGTTTCTTCTCAAATTGTTGTTGAATGTGATCAGGATTCCCTCATCTCCCACCCATCACATCTGCATTTTCCAAATGAAATTAAGAGATTTTTGTGGCTCCCACACCTCTCTCCATCTCAAGTTTGGTTTAAAACTTGCTGCAGTCCTGTTCTTTGTGGACAGACAGCTCTGGAAGTCACAGAGTGTAAGAAAAAACAATCTAAACATGGGTAAACACAAACGAAAGTTAAATTTGCTAGGAAGTAGGTAAAGCTTTCTTTTGATTTGTGCTTTATTAGTTTTGGGTTTATGTTTATCTGTTAATATTCAAGAGGAAGAGATTTTAAGATTTACTTTGTTGTCAAACTTGAAATAATGTTTGTAATTCTTCACATAAATATTAGCAGAGTAAGAGATTTTCTTTAACGTAAAAGGTGAATATGATATGATGAGTATCTTTTAGTTTGTGTATGAAAGCAATTCCTTGTTGGCACGTTGTTTATCGCTTTACCATTTTTCTACCCAAATTAGATTAAACTCTTAGAACAAGAAAATGAACACTTGAATCAAACTGTGGCTTCTCTAAGGCAGCGCTCACAGATCAGTGCTGAGGCAAGAATGAAAGAAATCGAGAAGGAAAATAAAATCCTCCATGAGTCTATCAAAGAGACCAGCAGTAAGTTAAATAAGATTGAATTTGAAAAAAAACAAGTCAGGAAAGAACTGGAACACTACAAAGAGAAAGGGGAGAGGGCAGAAGAATTAGAGAATGAACTGCATCGTCTGGAGAAGGAAAATGAGTTATTACAGAAGAAAATCACCAACCTAAAAATCACTTGTGAGAAGATCGAGGCCTTAGAACAAGAGAACTCTGACCTGGAGACGGAGAACAGAAAGCTGAAAAAAACCTTGGACAGCCTGAAAAACCTCACTTTTCAATTAGAATCCTTAGAAAAGGAGAATTCCCAACTCGACGAAGAAAATTTAGAGTTACGGAGGACAATTGAATCCTTGAAGTGTACAAGCATTAAAGTGGCACAGTTACAGTTAGAAAATAAGGAGCTGGAGAGTGAAAAGGAGCAGCTCAAAAAAAGCCTTGAACTGATGAAAGCCTCTTTTAAGAAGACTGAACGCTTGGAAGTCAGTTACCAAGGCCTGGACACGGAAAACCAAAGGCTACAGAAAGCCCTGGAAAACAGCAATAAGAAGATTCAGCAATTAGAGAGCGAATTACAAGATTTAGAGACTGAAAATCAGACCCTGCAAAAGAACTTGGAAGAGTTAAAAATCTCCAGTAAGCGCCTGGAGCAGTTGGAAAAGGAGAATAAGTTGTTAGAACAAGAGACTTCTCAACTGGAAAAGGATAAGAAACAGCTGGAAAAGGAAAATAAAAGGCTTCGACAGCAAGCAGAAATTAAAGATAGTACCTTAGAAGAAAATAATGTCAAAATCAGTAATCTGGAAAGGGAAAATAAATCTCTTTTTAAAGAAATAGTTGTATATAAGGAGTCATGTCTGCGCCTGAAAGAACTGGAAAAGGAAAACAAGGAACTGGTGAAAAGAGCTACCATTGATAAGAAAACCCTGGTCACTTTGAGAGAGGTAAACACAGAGGAGTTTCATTCCCGTCATAATCTGTTTATCATGTACAGAAATTATATCTGGATTTCTGATTTGGGTTTTTTTTCTGCATTAATCTGTGTACTGTTAACATCTTTATGCATTAGATAATCAAGATTTTTGTAATGGAAAGGAATTTCTATCATTGAAAGGAAGAATATGATATTGCTGGAATGCTTCCCCTTCACTGTCATGTTCCAGACCAAATTTAAAGGGAAATTCTAAAGGAAATTTTAAAGGGAAAGGAAGAGAGCACAGGGAAATCATATTCTAGTTGCAGTGTAATGTCTGATACAGCTGAAAGGAGACTTAAAGCTGAATTATTCCAGTCATGTAGTGATAAAACACCCTTGTCTCAGCACTCCTAGAGCTGAGACTATGTTATTTTATTTTGCTGAAAGTACTGACTGTAGTTTTTTCTGTGCAAGGACTTGGTGAATGAGAAGTTGAAGACTCAACAGATGAACAATGATCTGGAAAAACTGGCCCACGAGCTTGAGAAAATTGGCTTGAACAAGGAGCGACTCCTGCACGATGAGCAGAGCAGTGATGACAGGTGAGAGTGGCAGGGCCTGCATGACAAAGAGGACAAATGAGGATCTTTTTTATTCTTAAGTGGTTTTGCAGGCTGGTTCTGTGCATACTCTTAGATTTTTAAGGCACACTCATAGACCCAAAAAGGAACTTGATATTTTTGGAAATTAATTAGTTCGTGTGCTTTCACATTCAGCTGACTGTGACAGTGAGTTGCCACTTTTTGTTGCTAAGAGACTCATTGAAGTATGTCAGGAGATACAGTTAATTATAATTAAAATGTTTTATGCTCTAGTCAGCAGCAGCAACACTAGCAGTAAAAGATAATTAGCTCAAAGTAGGTTTTTTTCCCTTTTTGTCTGCCTGTCTGACACAAATGGTTTTTATCACATAGTGATTACCTACCTTAAAGTGTCTCACTCTTTCCTTGCAACCATTTCCTTCTAATTCTTCCATTCTAAAGGAAGCTGCATTCCCAGTTCCCCTGGGGGAAGTATCCAGTGCTTGAGTGTCTCCAGAACTTGGTGGTGGCTCCATCACTCCTCCACACCTGCCACTGGAAAGCAGCTGCTGCCCTGACATCTGTCTCCTCTGCATTTTGCTGCATTTTCCTTCTCTGCCTTATCCTGCAGGGATTTAGGGAACATTGGTGACAGGAGCAAAGCACACAGTGTGGGCTTCCAGCCAAGCTTTGCTTCCCAGTGCAGTTCTGCTGTCATGATCTGTTATTACAGCTGATTGTCATGAGCATGGAGATTGATCTGGGGCCTTCTGTGTCCAAAGGAACCCAAATAACACTTGGGGTTTGAATCCAGCTTCCCTTTCCCAGTGCTCTGTCACAGGGGTGGTGCCAGGGTCATGTGTTACCCCCTCTTGCTTTCTGCTGGTGGCTTTCACCTGCCTTTCTCATCTCCCAGATGAGTTCAAGAAAAGTTGTCAGAACTTGAACTGGTTGGATTTCTTCTGATTTAAGCAGTTCTGTGTCACATACAGCACTTGATAAGCATTTGGTGTGTCCTTAGGTAAATATACCCAATAAAAAAACCACCAGACCTTGATCCAAGGTGAAGCTTAAACTTAGATGAAGCCCAAATGGAGCAACATTTAATCAAGTTCTAGGTTAGAAGTGGTTGGGCTCTGCTGCTGGCTAGAGCTTCTTCCAAGCTGCATGAAGAGCTGGAGGATCATGAAAGGGCAATGTTTATTTCCAAAGTGAAAACTAGGATTGGTTTGAAATTTTGCTCTGCCCATAAATATCCTGCTTTTCCATTGTTCTCAACTTCCTCATTCATCCCAAAGATACCTGGATTGCTTTCCTTACATAACAATACATAGGTGAGTCATTGCCAGCTCTTTAGGGCTATGAAGAGCTGGGTTCATTATGGATAAAATTACTTCTCAGTGTAGTTTTTCATCTGCCTCTGTCATTCTGGTAATGGAAATTAAAAATGTACGATTTTTCTCCTCCTGATTGGAAAGAACTGCTTGTGGTTTTTAAGGAATGATCTTTGGTAGCACCTCAGAGTCTTTCTATTGAGGTCTAAACTGGCCAGGTTTTATGAGTTAACTTTGAAGTGTTTTCCATTTTCTCTTGCCTGCTGTCCTTGGACAAACAGATTTATGGATTTTGACTCTGAATCCAAAATAACCCAACTTGCAGTTATATTCAAAAATTTGTACCATCTTTCATTTTTCAAAGTGTAAGTGGGTATTGGATCTCTGCTGTTACTATTTTTCCTCCTTTGTTTTCTATAGAATTGTGTCATTTTTCAGTAGCAGGAATTACTTGTAGCCAAATCTGTGCTTTGGCTCAAGAAGGCGAAATACTGTATATTCTACTAGTCACAGGCTGCCTGCTATTCCATAAATCCTTGGGAATTAGTTGTCATATCTGGAAATCTCGGATTCCCCTCCTGCTGCATGATGCTACTGGACAGCTTTCTGCTTATTAATTCTCTTCCCATTGGTCTTCTGCTCCAGTTCCTGACTGGATCTGATGCCATTGTCCATTCAGGAGTCTGCTGCAGTTTATTCCCTTCACTAAACTGATGGATCCTTCAGCAGCCAGGATTAGAAAGAGGGATATCAGTGTTGGGTTTATTTTATCCAGCTGTGGGGAGGACTGGGGTGTTCTCCAGATTCTGAGCCACACACAGGGACTGAACTGCTTGGAAGTGATTAATGAGTGTGGGTTTCAGTATTTCCCATAAAGAATGTGCAGTTCTAAATCAATACAGTTTAATCTGGCCACTTCTCTCTCAAACTGACATTTTGGGGGGTTTTAGGTGCCCTACAATATAATGAATGTGGTTAAAAATGGAAGCTCTGCACATCAAGGGTGGCAGCAGTCTTAAAATACCAGCAGCTGGGCTGAGTGAGCAATTTGCACATTGATGCACCAAATGAGTGTGCACCTGCACAGTCCTGTGCTCCATCTCCTTCCCTGTCCTCCCCTTTGGAGCTGGCAGGAAATGGGAACTGATGAAAATCTTGCTCTCCAAATACTTCACATCCTAATTGAGTTCAGGTCCCTGCTGGATTCACTGGAGTGGAGCCAGAAGGAGTGCAGGCACCACTCACTAATGGTACAGAGAAACCCAGCACCCCTCTGGTGTGCCTGAATGGGTCTTTTTCTGGGTCTAACACATTTTAAGAGAAAGGAGGAGTCAAAAATGGTTTTGACAACCATCTTCTGGTTATTTTTGACATAGAGCTTGCTGTGGATGCTGAGGTGTCTTCATACTTTTGACCACAGCACTCAGGGGTTTTGGAATGTAGCTATGAGTCTTTTCTAGAACACTTTAGAATTTAAATACCTCGAATAATTATTTAAAATACAGACTCTTTTTTGTTGTTGGCCAGTAGGTACAAGCTTTTGGAGTCTAAATTAGAATCCACGCTCAAGAAGTCTCTGGAAATAAAAGAAGAAAAAATTGCTGCTTTGGAGGCTCGTTTGGAAGAATCAACAAATCTAAACCAGCAGCTGCGTCAGGAACTGAAAACAGTAAGGAAAAGGGCATTTTTCTAGAATATCAAATGAGCAGTTGTTATTTCTACACTTTCTGGGTAAGACAGCAAAAAATGGGCATCATTCAGGTCATAGAAAGCAGGACAAAGGTGTGAATGCTTTTAAGACTGTGTTGAAATCACATGAAAAGTTGTTGAGCTTATTCACTGGCCATGAAAACGTCAGCTGAATGAATAACCTGGAGTTGATTTTATTTGAGATGTCATTTCCAGTTACATTTTCTGGCCTACCTTGAGCAGCCTGAGTAGATTGGTTAAAAAGGAAATTCTGTCACGTTGGTTGTAGAATTTTAGTATAAAAGTTGGGGGGTACAGTTAAAAACACTGAAATAAAATATAAAATAGAGGTCTGCTGTTTGTTGGGGTTAAACTGTCCATATCCTTAAATAATTTGTACTTCATCTCCCCAAACATGTACAAAAACCAAATTTACAACTACAGTAACAGCACTTCTGTTCTTTGAGAAGGGTCATGGTCAGGTAATAAAGTAATAAATTTGGAAGTATGAAATGGAAAATTCTAAACCTAACCTAAGCTGTCCTAAATAATTCCAGGTGAAGAAGAACTATGAAGCTCTCAAGCAAAGACAAGAAGAGGAAAGGATGGTTCAGAATTCTCCTCCAAGAAGTGGAGAAGGAAACCAGTCTGTCAATAAGTGGGAGAAAGAAAATCAGGAGACTACTAGAGAATTACTGAAAGTTAAAGATAGATTAATCGAGGTGGAGAGGAATGTAAGACGTGTTTAAATATGATTCTGGTGGTAATTATTTGTGGTGAGCTGTTCCAGTAATGCAAATGAGGGTGCTGTTAAGACACTTTAATTTATCACCTTGTTTCCATCCCAAGCAGAATCTGAATTAAACACAGTGTGTGTAGCAGCTGGATTCTGCTCTGTGGGATGCCATAAAGCACTTGACAGGCATTTTAAAAGGAAATGTGAAAACCTGAATTTGCCCTTTGGCATCCACAGCTCTCTCTCCAATCCCTGTTATATAATCCCTATTTACACCAGTCCTGGAGGTTCCTCTCCTGTTTCTCCATAGGTGCAACATCTGTTACCTGTTTTTCCAGTGATAAATCCCCCCAAAGTGTGTTTGTTCTGCACTTTTATCCCACCCTGTCGATCTCTGCATGGTCCTGCTGCTTTCTATGGTCTGGAGAGCACTTCTGTTTTATCTTGGAGTTCCTGGAGCAGCTGTGAGCTGAGGTTTTGTGTGGTTTTCACCCCCAGAACGCGACGCTGCAGGCGGAGAAGCAGGCGCTGAAAACGCAGCTCAAGCAGCTCGAGACACAGAACAACAACCTGCAGGCCCAGATCCTGGCCCTGCAGAGACAGACTGTGTCCCTGCAGGAGCAAAACACAACTCTGCAAACTCAGAATGCCAAGCTGCAGGTAATGCTGCCTTAGTTTGCTTTCAAAAATAAAATTAAAGGGGTTTTTTTCCCAAAGGAAAACTTAAAATACATTGTTATCGTTAGCTTTAAAATCACATTTGGCTTCCTGCAGAGACATGGGAAAGAAGGTGATGTGAAAATAATCTGCACTCAGCAGTCAAAAATAGTTTGTTTGCTGATGAATAACTACATTTGTAGAAATCTGTTTTGATTCTTTGTCCAATGTAAAATCTTGGCTTTATACTTAGAAGTAGAGTAGATTCTCTTACCCAGTCTTCCAAGATTCCTTGAGAGTTTATTGTATTTATACATCTAAATTAGATCAGGGAGGTAGTGTGTCCAACCATATTCTAATAAACTTTATCTATTTTTATAAATATTAAAAAAACCCAAAAGTAAAGCCATACCTAAGAGGAAAATCAAGATACTTAAATACAGAAGACTTTCAAAAAAGCAAAAGAAAATGGAAAGCTACATAAATATGTGAAGACCTGAATTTAGATAATTTAGAGGTAGTAAAAAAGGTAATGTGGGACCATGGAAATTATAAAAATGGTTGTCCCCAGTCTTGCAGCTCTTCTGGCCAAAATTCAAATGTTACCCTTATAGTTTAATAGGGTTATTAAATCTGTATCTTTCTTCTTTAAACCATATTCCTGTTAATCAGTTTAATGCTTTTTGGTGTTCTAAGAATCAAAACTCCTTCAAGAGGGGATAAAAACCCCACAATTCAGCAGAAGTAGTAAAGAGTGTCAGAAAGGATGGAGGGCTGATGGAAATCAAGGTGTCAAGGACTGTTTACATGGAACAAATAATGCATTTGGTGGATCCCTGGAGTCTCCTCCTGCCTCTTCCTGGAAAGCAGAACGTTGTTGTCCCATGGATGCACTTTCTGCTGCCACATTGAAATGCCATTAGTGCAAACAGGACATTGGTGCACACCCTGTGCCACCTCTGGTTGTTAAAAACCGGTGGATATGACATGAAGTATCCCATTTAACCAGGTGAGAGGGGATTGCTGGGATTCAGAGCTCTCTGAGTGCTTTGTAATTCCCTTCATCAAAAAACCCCAGGAATATCTATGTAGTTCCTTTTTTGCATTATGCCCAGCAGCACAGCCCTTTCCTCTCTGGCAAGAGAATTCTCCATGAACTGCAAATCCAAGTGGAGGTGGAAATATGTTCAGGAAAATCAAAGTGATGAACTGCTGGCTAAATCTGAAGAGCAGACTGAGCTGCTCTACCTGGACTGTGCCAGAATTGTTCCTCGGCAGCTAATTCTTCTCTTCCTCCTGATACCCATCAGGAGCAGCCATGGGAAAGGATGTCTGAAAGGGTAACTGGGAATTCTGACCTAACCAAACTCAGGATTCAGCCTGGGAAGTTTCCCAGCACACCCATGCCATCAGACATGACTTCATTTCCAGTGAAAGATTCAGCTTTCTCATCTGTAACAAAGAACACTGCAGCTCCAGCAGGAAGGGATTTGTTCCCTGGTAACAGCAGGAACTGGAGTGAGAGATGGAATTTTTTTTTTCCTTAATAGATACCCTGAGGGTATTAGAAGGCTCAGTAGTTTGTGGTTTTCATCTCTTGAACAGGAAAAAGAAGGAAGCTGGTACAGGTCAGGTGACAAGCACCAGTTCTTTAAGATACCCAAGGATTTCTCCAGAGGCACAAAAAGTGAAGTTGTTGTTTGATTGGGGCTTTTTAAACTGTTTAATGTTGAAGGCCTTAGTGTATTAATACACATGAATACTGTTCTGGGACAGTTGTTGGAGAACAGGTGCTGTTCCACAAAAGAGCACAGAACAGAACATGGGTAGTTCCTTCCAGGTGCTATTATTTATCTCCCTCTCTGTTAAATGGATGTTCCTGTTGGAATGCTCATTGTGAAGGAATGTGTAGATGCCATGAAGGTTTTATGGTGACAGTACAGAATTTTTTGAAAAATAAATCTCCATGCCAGTGTTGAAAGTCCCTTTTGTTTTAGTCATGTCCAGATTTGGCTTTTATTAGGATCACTGGTGATCCGTTTCTCCACGGTATCTTGGTGCTAGAGGAAAACAGCCCTGTCAGCAAGATAACATTTTAACAGATGTTGAAAGGTAAATAATAATTTGATCCATCCAGTCAATTTAATCACATGCTTCACTGCTTTCTGCTAAAAAATACTCTTGGAACATTTTGAATTGGAGCTGTCTCCTGGGATGTAAGAAAAGGTTGTCGGTGGCATTCACATTCTCTGAAAAAATTCCTTCACCCAGGATTTTTCTCCTGGGTAGCTGAGAAGCCTGAGAGAAAAGGAAAACAATTCTTATCTCATTTGCTTCTCCTGTGTTGTGCTCATGTGGAATGTGTTTGGGGATTGTTTACCCACAGGTGATTGTTTCATTGGATTCTGGTGTGGGTTACTTTGACTCAATGGCCAATGAAGGCCAAGCTGTGTCAGGGCTCTGGAGAGAGTCACCAGTTTTCATTATTATTTTTTTAGCATTCAGTAAGTATCTTTCCTGTAGTCTTTAGTATAGTATGGTATTCTTTAATATAATATAGTATAATAAAGTACTAAATTAGCCTTCTGAGAGCATGGAGACAGATGCATCATTCCTGCCTTCGTCAGGGCATTCCCTGCAAATACAGTAGTTGTCAATGGAACAGCCAGAAGGTCGAGAAGGGTTAAACCCAAGCAGTCTTTAGGTGGAAGATAAAATAACTCAGACTGCTGCACGTTTGTGGCTGCAGGTTGAGAATTCCACGCTGAACTCCCAGAGCACGTCCCTGATGAACCAGAACGCGCAGCTGCTGATCCAGCAGTCGGCCCTGGAGAACGAGAACGAGGCGGTGCTGAAGGAGCGCGAGGACCTGAAGGGGCTCTACGAGGCCCTGCTCAAGGACCACGAGCGCCTGGAGCAGCTGCACGAGCGCCAGGCCGCCGAGTACGAGTCCCTCATCGCCAAGCACGGCAGCCTCAAGTCCGCTCACAAGAACCTGGAGGTGGAGCACAAGGACTTGGAGGATAGGTAAGTACTCAGGAAAACCAGCGTGCTGCCGTTCAGTAGCAGTCGCTCTCTGGGGGGATCCCAGCTGTTGGTTTCTCTGGGTCTGGACTGAAGGCACTGGAGACGGTAGTTCATGTTCAGACTCAGGTGTTTGTTATTTCTTATCAGTAAAACAGTCTCACTACTGTGAGTTCAGCAGCAAGGCACAAAATGGCTAACAGTCTCTTGTTACAAGGTCTTTTAAGACTAAACTATCCAATTAAGAACTGACACCTAGATTATTTTCCCTTTTAGCCCAATAACTGATCCCAAAGAGCCCACAATGCAGACTTTTCTGCCCAATTACAAACTGCCATGCAAACCCATGAAGAAGAAGCAAGAAGAAGAAAGCCAGGACAATACCCTGTGCCCTCCATCTTGCTTCCATCCACAACACACTAAAAATCCCAAAACCTAAATTTCTCACCAAGTGATCCAGCTACACTACTCTCTATAATCTATTTCACACTTTTGTGGATTCTAGTCTATCTTGAAGTCTAGGAAACTTTCTCCATGAATGAGGGTCAAAGTCAGTGCTCCCCTGGGGGTCAGGGCACCCCAGAGCAGACAGAGAAATATTCCTGGTGCCCTGGGCTTCCACAGCTCTCTAATAAAATGATAGAATGAATAAAATCACCATCACTCAATCACTAGATTATGACTTTAACAGAGGCCATTTCATCAAAATCCCTTTTTTTCTTTTTGTCATTCCACAAAAGGAATCGTCTTTGCAGGTACAATCAATTGTATTGTCTTTGCAGGTACAATCAATTGCTGAAACAGAAAGTGCAGCTGGAAGAACTGGAGAAGGTTCTCAAGACAGAGCAGGACAAAATGCTGCAGCAAAGTGAGAAGCATGAAACTGTGGCAGCAGACTATAAAAAACTTCGGGATGAAAATGAAAGGTAAAGAGAATTCTGGCACCTGAGCACCTGCCAGTGCAGCCTAAATAAATGGTGTGTTCTTGACATTTCTTTGACACCTGACACTGCTATTCCATATATTCATGATCCCACAAAAATAATCATTATATCCTGAGGGGACACATGGGACAAAGGGGCATGGCAGGGCCCAGGAGGAGCAAAAGGAGCCTAGGAATGGATGTGTGTAACCTCCACGATTGCCAAAGTTTGGGCCATTCCTGTTTTGCGTTGGCAGGAAATCCTGGCTGTTTTGTAAGATTCTTTTATTCTGGAAAGTGGCATCTTCAAACCAGTTGTGATGTAGAGATGCTGCTTTGTATTTAAATGTACAGAGGGCAGTGCTTGGCTCAAAGGCAGAACACGTTCCTAGGAAAATTAGACTGGGATAACTTACAGTATGTGACAGTAAGGAATTTGTATGTGTATTTTATGGAGTAGTTGGAAATGTCATGTTTCAGAGGGAGTGTGGTTAACAAATTAATTTCCAGCACTCTTTGATGGTGTCTTTGCATCCCAGGCTCACTCACACCTACAGTCAGCTCCTGAGGGAGAATGAAGTGCTACAAACTGACCACAAGAATCTGAAAACATTATTAAACAATTCCAAACTGGAGCAGACACGGTTGGAAGCTGACTTTTCCAAACTCAAGGAACAGTACCAGCAACTGGATATTACATCAACAAAGCTAAATAATCAGTGTGAGGTATGTGGGAATTCTGCTGCTTGTAATGGCTGGAATCATTGGAGTATTTTTATAACTGTATTTATAGGTTCATAAAATCATAGGAAGTGCTGGAGTATCAGTCATTTATAGATAATGAAGTGGATCCAAAGACTAATTAATTTGCCTACTGTACAGGCAGTACACAATTTCAGGCTCATATTAGGGAAACTGGTTTAAATTATTTAAAGCATCAAAGAGGCTTTTATCAGTTGATTCATGATTTCATTTTGAGTTTGATTTGACTTTAAGAACCCCTGTGTAGACCTAAATTTTCTTGATAATCTCATTATCTTTGTGTAAAATACACTCACATATAAATGCATGGGCAATTTAATCTGTTTTAACAGCTGCTCAGCCAACTTAAAGGAAACCTGGAGGAGGAAAACAGACACCTGCTGGATCAAATCCAGACCTTAATGCTGCAGAACAGAACATTACTAGAGCAGAACATGGAAAGCAAGGATCTCTTCCATGTGGAGCAAAGGCAGTACATGTGAGTTGTGAAAACAAGGAAATCACTGTCGTTAGGGCAGTGACACCAATACCTGCATTTTTTTTAAAAAGCTTTTGTTAAATATAGAATTTAACACATGTGCTGCTTCTGAAATGTTTCTCTTAAAAATAAGAATTTCAATGATAAATGTAAAACAGATAATTCAAAATATCAACATTATATTTGTAGTTCTAAAGGATCAGTGCAACTGTGTTCATTACTGATGATGCAAATAAGGAATAAAAACGATATTTATTCCTCATTCTACTACTGGAAAAGTTTAGATTTGTAATCACTGTATTTGTAGATTGATAATATTCATACATGAGTCTACATACATTGTAGATTAATTTGTAGATTTGTAATCTAAGCTTCTTTAGTGGACTCCAGAGAAGAGAAAATGTGCTTATCTAAATGATAGAGCACTTTATTTAAAAAGGAGAAATGTGTAAAAAAGGCAAATGGAATTTTATTCCATTTTATATCATGAAGTTAAGCCTAAGGCTGATTGTTTGCTGTATCTCTTGCTTTTTCAATAAGAAACAAGGGTTATGTAAGAATTCCACACAAAGGTGGCAATTCTCAGATAACAGATTCCCAGAGGGATGTGCTGCCCACGCATCCTGTATACGTTTTCGGAGCATAAATTATCATTAATTTCTGTTTGCAGTGACAAACTAAATGAATTGAGGCGGCAGAAGGAGAAACTGGAGGAGAAGATAATGGATCAGTATAAATTTTATGAGCCATCTCCACCAAGAAGGTACTGATGAACGTGATGTAAAATAAAACACAGCTCTAAAGCACGGCAGGCCTGTTCTGTTCCCGCTGAAAATCGAGATTCCATTACGATTGTGGGATCAGAATCATGTCTGTCTTGCATGAAAATTAGTTGACTGTGCAGGCCTAAGCAATGTGTTGTAAATGCAGTGGATGTGCTGTGGTTTTGATGACAGAAGGGGCAACTGGATCACCCTGAAGATGAGGAAACTGATCAAGTCCAAGAAGGACGGGAACCGCGAGCGCCTCAAGTCGGTGACGCTGACGCCCACGCGCTCCGAGTCCAGCGAGGGATTCCTGCAGCTGCCCCACCAGGACAGCCAGGACAGCTCCTCCGTGGGCTCCAACTCCCTGGAGGATGGGCAGACCCTGGGCACCAAAAAGAGTAGTAGTGAGTACTGCAAACCACTTGGTTCCGTGAATAAACCTTGGCTAAATGTTGGAAAAGATTGCGTGTTGTGGAGGATTTGTAAAGATCGTTTCTAAGTCTGTAGGAATGAAGCCTGAATTAATTTATTAAGGGCAGAACTTCTTGCAAACTCCCTGAAGTGTTTGAGCAGAACTAGTTTTGAGCATTTCTGTATCTCAAAATGCAAGTGTTAAAATACAGTGCCTGGGTAAGATGAAGCAGGCACTTTTACTGGGTCAGATGAGCAGGATTTGGGATAGAATGTCAGGTGTCACCACAAGGACCCCCTTTTGTTTCTCCCTCTTGTCCCAGCATGACTCTTCCCCCTTGTCTTGGAAGTGTTTTCCAAGCTGTGGCTGTGCTAACATCCTTGAGTTGCTAAAACCACCTTCTGTCTGAAGGTGTTCTTTCAGCTTCTCACAAAACCAGCGATGAAATTTGGATATGCAGTAGGAAGTGTTAATGTAGAAACACAACCTGTTAACAATACAGGAATTGTTACTGATCCTGAAATTGGAGTGAAGTGGTTGAGAGGGAGAGTGAGGACTTACAGAAGTGTGATTAGATGGAATATGCCAGACACAATTTGCTGACCTTGAAAGATTTGATAGCCATCCCATTAGGGTGCCCCCATTAGGATATATAAGGCCAGATTCTGTTTATTTATTATCTATGTTTTTTGTTCTTCACTCTTGACATGAATCATAAACTGCCCAGTTTCTCACAACTTGAGAGGTAGTTACAGCCAAGTTATCAGGATGTGATGGTTCTATTTAATAACTGTGCACCAAAAGCATTTTGGCTGTGCATGTAAAAGCATCAGAATCCATGTGCATTAACAGTCACTTCCAATGTTTGCACTACTACTTTTAAATGTAATGTATTGGGTTTCAAAAGACAGCAGGCCTGGGGTTTGTGCCAGCTGTGAATTATTACAGCCATTATGATGTGGTTTTTTTTCTTCTGTGCTTCTTGCAGAAGCTTAGTCAAAGTTAAAAACATCCCAAAAAATGCTGTTTCAGGAGAAGTTAAAATCCGATCTGTATTTTTTTAATAACTGAAGAAAATAGTTCAAGGGTACATTTTAGCACTTTTGTTACTAACTTATCCCTTTGGCGAGCTCAGTCTTTTTCAGTGTAAGTTTCAAAACTGATACTTTTAAACTTTTTTAAAAAGCAACTGTTGCTTTTACATCCAAACAGTGAGTGGTGTGGAACTGGGGAGTGACTGAAGCTGTCCTCGATGTGTGTCAGTGGGAACTGAGAGTGTGCACGCTGTGGTTCAGCCCATCTGCATCTGTGTCAGCAATGTCATGTTCTGGAAGGGCTTTTCTGTGACAGTTTTCTTTGCATGATGCTTGGGACCTTGTAGTGTGCAGTTACCCTCCTGGGGAGCCACGGCTGCAGTTACGGTGGCTGAGCCTCAAAAGAGGTTTGAAGCTGTTCAGACCTCATTAATTTTCTACTCCATGGACCTTGCTCATGTTCCCCTTAATCCCAGTGTATTTATCCACAAACTGGAAGGGCTGATCTAATTCCGGATCCTAACCCTCCTCCATTACACACGTCGCCATGGAAACCACAGTTTTGGAGAGAATTCGGATGCATTTTGTGCCAACTCAGCTCTGACAGTCTTGAGACAGAGATCTGAGACAGTTTGTGCCTCACAAAGCAGAGAGAATATCTCAGTGTGACGGGTGCTGGTGATGGTGCACATTTTGCAGTCTTCTTCTGCTCCCAGAGTGACTGTAAGTCCTAAATCCCGGGATATGGGTCCTTTCTTTTCCGTGGGAAGCAGTTTGGCAGTAGCAGCTTCCACTGAAGGAGCTACAGGAGGGAGCAAAGGTGTGAGTGCTGCCTGTCTGTGCCTGTGCTCAGGTGTTGGAGCTCCCTGTGCTGGCTGAAGGCAGCTCTGGCTCTGGAAGAGTTCTGTGCCTCCCTGACCTCCAGTAGCTGGGCAAGGAGCTGGTTCCAGCGGGAGCTGCCGAGGTGAAATGTCCTGAGTGTCCTTGAGGAGGCAGGAGAAGGCAGCTCACCTTCCCTGGCACAAACCAGCCATGTTCTGAGCTGGAGGACTGAGTATCTGACACAGAGATCTCCAGGATACACAGGGCTCACACCCCCCATTCCCTGTCAGAGATACTGATTTAAAAGTGTTTGCTGTGTGTGACATCTGTAGTTGTTCCTCTTTTGTGGGTGGGGATGGAGATTGTGTTTTTCCAACACAAGCCGCTTTCTCATGCAAATGTTTCCAGGTGAGCTGTTATCTCCCTGGGAAAGGTGATCTTGGCACAAAAATCAGGTTACCCTGTTCTCAGAGAACACCACCTGAGGTCTCACAGCGTGGCCAGAGCCTGTGTCTGATCCCTGTGGGAAGGAGGGGGTGCCTGGAGGGCTTTTGCTGTCCCAGCACAGGTTAATCCTGCAGGAAGTGTGTGCTCCTGACTGCAGGGTTTCACCTTTGCTTTTCATGCCTCCTTGTTCCCAGGTACTGCCCACAAATTATTATTGACCACCCCTCATGATCAGGTGAGTGCCACGGATCTGCCACCTCCTCTGTGCAGAGCTTTTCCTCTGGATGGGGCCATTCTGAACTTTTCCAGAGAAAACACAAGGCAGGCAGAGGAGATTTTTGTTTTCTGTGGAGAAATACAGATATCCTTTGCTGGCTTCCACTTTAGCCATTTCAGGAAATGAACAAGTTCCCAAGGAATTAGGGCTGTTAGTAAGCTGTCATCTCTACTAGGAACACCAGTAGCAGATATGCCCTGTCACAGAGGGAATGAAAAGAGTGTTCTGGACTCCCAATACCAAGGCATTTTGAAGATTTCTGCCTCATATTTTCTTCTGTGCATGGACAAAAACATGTCAGGATTTTAATACAGAATTCCCCAGAGGATTTCAGGCAAGCAGGAGTGTTACAAAATGGATGTTTCCTGCTCACTTGAGCAATTCTGCAACACTCATCAGTCATTCTCAGCTCAGAAAGCAAGAAGGTATTGATGGAATACTGAAAAGAAAAAGAACAGTTGATTTCTGCTGTAGCTCTGCCATCCCAGGATTAATTATCAGTATTACTATTCCAGGACATTTTCTGAGGTGAATTCTGTGCAGATATTACTGACACAGTTTCCCCTCCAGGCATTTTGCCTTTTGATGCAGGGTTTGCAGGACATCAGTGGTTGCAGGGGAGTTTCCTGGTGGGCACAGTTGCTGAGAGCCATAAATCAGCCCTGTTGGAGGGGATCTGTGTTAATGGACAGGAAGGACAGATCACTCAGTTCTTGAGCATCCTCTGGTAACTTTTTCATAAGATTAAGGACTTTTTAGTGAAGAGGAGTCAGTTATCTTCCATAAAGGATTACAGAGGGATGACTTTATTTTGTCTGTAAAGTATTACAGAAGTTACAGAGGAATTTTTTTTCCTGTGTTGTCTTGATGACAAAGAGTAGAGATAGAACAGAATGACCTCTGTGGTTGGATTGGTTTGTGAACCTGTTCCTGTGGGTGCAGGCATGGGAAGAGCTGATGGAGAGGGAGGAATAGGGAATATTTCAGTGCCAGGGTAGCTCATGTGCACTTGTAAATGGTATATATGATATATATGCACTGCTCTGTACACAGAACTGCTGTGTGCCAGGCTGGGGGAGCAGGGCACACCTCCCAAAAGGGGCTGCAGAGACAAACCAGGCAGAGCATGGTCTGACAGACCTCTGCAGAAACCAGAGCTGCTGCCATCTCTGCAGAAATCACTGCTTTGGGGAATTCCATCCTGTGTCCCCTTCTGGATCTTTCCATGGTGGCTCCTGTGCCTGGCATCAGCCCCCAGACTTACCCAAGGCGGGTCAGCAGTTCCTAATGCAGAGTTCCTGACTCCAAGGACAAGATTAACTCGTGACTTCCCCCTCCTCCCTCTTTTAATACTATTTGTAATTTTAACTCTGTAATTCTCCTGGTAGAATTTAACTCGGTTTTCCTTGGGCCCTCCCAAAACGTTACAGCAACACTCACATTTGGATTTTCTTTTGCTGTTTTGGTTTTTTTTTTCCTTTGGTGTTTTTTCAGCTAAAATACTTGCACATTTGAAGCAGATTGATTTTAGTATTTTACCAAAATACTGCCCACAAATTATATTGATCAGAAGGCCCTTGCAGGTTTTCTATGAGACAGTAGATGACCAAAGTTATTACTGAGCACAGAATGGAAGAACTGAAGACTGATAACAGACTGTATCCTCTTAGATTTACAGGCAAAGCATTACAGAATTTATTAACCCCCAAAAATAACAATGTGAAGATATTTTAACATAGAAATTGTACTTAGAGTTGCTTTCATTTTCAGCTTTTTTTGCTTCACATTTTTCTTTATGTTCAAAGAAAAAATGCTATTTTTCACAGTAAAAATGACATAGTGATCAATTCCTGTAATCACCTGCAAAGAAATTACATTTATTTTTTCAAGAGCTTCAAACTGTATTACCCTCTGCACTGTAATTTTCAGTGCATTTCTGAGTGATCTATGGAAGTTTTCCTAGTGCAGTTTTCCTGTTTCAGTGTACTTTCATATTTCATTATCACCCAGAAGCAGAATGATAGCTTTTAGCATAGCATACCTAGCTTAAACTCAGACATTCATTTCTGTCCTTAGTTTCAACATTTAACTTCCATCTGTTCTTCTCCCTTTTTTTCTTTCATTTCCCTGTTTCCGTTTTTCCTCATGCTATGACATAAAAGTGGGTGCACTGAAAAGACTGCCCTTTTTGAGGAACAGACCGAAGGAAAAAGACAAAATGAAGGCCTTCTACCGTCGCTCCATGTGTAAGACTTTATGACAGTTCAGCTTCTTCTCAATGGCTACACTGGCTTCCGTTACTAATTTTTCACTAACCTCTCCCTGGACTGCGCTCTATTTTTCCTCCTCTTTTGCAATGTGCAAGTCCTGCTGCGGTACAAGGAGCTGGAGCTTTTTCTTTTTACTTTTCTCCCCCCCCAAACCCCTTTTTTTTTTTATTTAAATAAAAAAAACTTTGGCACTGAATACTTTATGTCTGTGCAGCTGTGCACACACGTAGCCACACGTTCCCATGCACATGCATATAATCTATTCAGTGCCTTGTGACTGCATATATTTGTATACATAGCTGTCTATATACACATGGCCCCATGTGTATATGAATTTACAGTGCACTGTGTTAACGGAAGTAGTTTTAAATGACACGTTTCATAAGCCTTTTGTTCAGAAGTCACTGTAATTAATTTTTTTTGTTTAAAGCAAGTGTAGGAGATTGTGCAAGGCTCTCTGGTGGTCTGTCACTCTGCGAGCGTTCATCAGTTCTCGTTGCCAGAATGCTGCATTGATTTCTTTTGTTTCGTTTTGTTTTCTAATGAGGGGTGGACAGTTTTCTCGAGTTTGGGGAAGTAAAGGTGAATATCATCAGATGTGGTATTTTTCAGATCCTCTCTCTGTTGCTCTGTAAACCCCAGTGTGCCTGCAGTAACCTGCACTGTACAAGGATCCCGTGTCAGCGCCGGCACTCCGTTGTATGAGCACCCGTGCCCGTTTTGTCCCCGCTCATCCCATTTTCTCACGGCAAGCAGCTGGCAGAGCCTCTAACAGCACCTGGCGCATGGCGATCCCTGACAAACCCGTTTTGAGCATCTCCCTGCGCTCAGGAGCCTGAGCCCCTCCCTCCCGCCGAGCCTGTTGCATGCGGTACCCGGGGTGTGGTTTGCTCCTGCCGGCTGCGGGCGCTTTAATGCTTAGAAAACTGTCCGACCTTTGCAATGCAAATTAACAACCGGAGCGGGTACATTGCCCACGCTGATCATTTGCTTTCATTTGCATCCCAGCCATGAATGACCTGGTGCAGTCCATGGTCCTGGCAGGAGGACAATGGACAGGTAGTTCTGAGCATCTGGAGGGTCCTGATGATATATCCACGGGTAAAAGGAGGAAGGAATTGGGAGCTATGGCCTTCTCTACTACAGCTATCAACTTTGCCACTGTCAACTCCTCCACAGGCTTCAGATCCAAGCAGTTGCTAAATAATAAAGGTATAGGTAGAAGCTTTTTGCACCGTGATGTAACTGTGTAAATATTGGTTTGACTTAATGTTTTAAGTTTTTCAATCTTAATAATTGAGTTGCAGTGCTAAGATAATGAACCGGTTTAATAACTGCAGTTATAAAATGTTTCAAGGTTTTTCCTACGGAATGTTTCCTAAGTAAAAATGGATTGCTTTGAAAAATATTTTAATTTTTACTGTTTTACCAATGATAAATGTTTTAATAATCTTTCCACTTTATTTTATTTTACACCTTCCTTTATGTCTCTGTGTGTAGATACTACATCCTTTGAAGATGTAAGTCCACAAGGTATTAGTGATGATTCTAGTACAGGATCGAGAGTTCATGGTAAGATGTGAGCTTTAATTGAATGAATTTAGGATATATGATGTGAATGTTAATGAATTTGTGAAAATACAGTGAATGGCATCATTGCAATGAGCATGCTCTCTCTGATTTTCATATCTCTCCAATGTATCATTTCTTCAGATTCTCCTTTCTCTCTTAACTACTACATCAGACAGATGTTCTGTATCTCTGGTAGAAAGTATTTGTGAAGTGCATCTGAACAGGATCAAAACATTTTCCCTTTTAGTGGGAAAATGTTTTAACTTCCATTTGGAGTTAATTGTAAATACAGGAAGTTAGCATTTCAATCTTAAAAAATCAAGTCCAAATCTGGCCTGAGTTTTCAATGTTTATTGTTCAGTGAACCCCAAATTTGCCATGTGCTGTAGTTTATAAAATCATTACATGTT
Organism: Hypocryptadius cinnamomeus; assembly: GCA_013400635.1. Taxonomy (NCBI): domain Eukaryota; kingdom Metazoa; phylum Chordata; class Aves; order Passeriformes; family Zosteropidae; genus Hypocryptadius; species Hypocryptadius cinnamomeus. The sequence continues at coordinate 97,281 of VYZP01054774.1, forward strand.
CCTTCAAGCAAAGCTTTGAAGTGAAAAATAGGCTATTAATAGAAGTGAAGTTTTAACTGTACTATAAACATTTACAATGAGTACAAGCAGCAAACATTTTTGAGGCTACTAACAGTGCATTTCCCTTGTATTGGCTTAGGAGTACAGGACTTTATCTGTGCAGATGCTCTTGCTCCTCCTGTCCGTGGCATTCCAGCCCTGTGCAGGGTTCCCTGTCAGATCTGTTGTAAGTGACCTGACCACAGCAGCTCCTGCATGCCCCTGTCTGAGCCCTGCTTCCCACTGAGCATTCAGTTTCAATTCTAAACTAGACTCTTTCTCTTTTCCTCTCCTCTGTACCTCGCTATTCCTGTAGTGCCCTTTTCCAAAGTGTCCTCTTGGACCGCCTGGAAATTCCTTCGCTTTCTGATCTGTAAGAATCCACTTTGTTCCCATGGGCATGTTCAGCCTGGGAGGTCATGCATGATCCTCTGAGCATTCTGGCAGCAGAATGTGAAGGTGCCGTGCCCTCTGCTAAAATGTTGTTCATCATGGTGTCTCCTAATTTTCCATTCAGCTTCCAGACCAGCCAGCCTTGATAGTGGCAGGACATCCACTAGCAATAGCAATAACAATGCTTCACTCCATGAAGTCAAAGGTATGCTGGGGGTGAATTCACATCTGTGCTTCATTTCCATTCTTTTCTCTGTAAGATCATCTGTAGAGGTTCAAAAACCCCCACAGCCAAAAATCTCCCACTGCACAGCACAGTCTGTGCTTCCTTGAGTGTTTCACAGCCTTCATTCCCCAGATTAGAAGCACAGGTATTTTATGGTTTTAGTAAATATTACAAGGGTGGTGTTAGTTTTTAAGTTAACAACTATTTTAAATCAAACCTAACCTGGATGACATTGTTACAATATGAAAAATAAGAATTCTCCCCCAAATTACTTTAAAAGCTTTTTAAGCTGAGAAGTTGCTACTTTTTTTTTCTCCAAGCATCCTCCTGCACTGCACTGCCGCTGTGAGCTGTGTGCTGTACACCTGCACAAAATGGCACATGTGGTTCATGCTAGAAGCCTTTATATTTTGGTTTTGATAGATGATTAACATCCCTGGATTTATCAGTATTCTCTAAAGTTTATTTATTAAGAACCCTGATGTATTTTTTGTATGTCGTGGCTTTTTTAGCTGGAGACTGTTGTACAGACTAGACTAGAGCACTGCCAGCTCAAGACTTCACTTAATATTCATGGCTTGCATCTCTTAAATGGTGTCTGTTTGTTTGGAAATTTAGGAATGAGTGCTAGCTGAATATTTCTAATAGTTTATTTTATATCTATTGGATTGCTCCCTTCTGTAAAAGATCCCTTGAGGTCCTCCTTGCCCCAGTGTCTGTACAGGATTAGGCATTTCCACCATAAACAATTTATCTTGGTTCAAACCTCATTTCATTTCTTAGGAGTGACATGAAGCTGGAAATACTTGATTATCCATTAGTATTTTTAAGCAATTCATAGTTACTGACAAATAAAATGAACTGGTGTTGTGGAATTTATTTTGCATCTAACACCATGTGCTTCCTTCAGGTCCCAGTTGTAACAAACTAGGAGTAACAGCAGGAATTTTTGGAGAAGCAGCATTCCTGAGTAGTTCTTGTTGGAGAAAATATTTTCTTTCCACTCAATCCTTTGTATTTCCTTTAACATTTAATTACCCTGTGCCTCTCACTGATGCTGAACAAGAGTGTAGATGTCTCTTTAACCTCTTGGAATATATTATTATGTAGGTGGAGGCCCAGATTATAAGTGAAAGGTAGTTTTTATTTTAAAAAAAAAAAAAAATCATGCCATGTTTGAAGAGCTGCAAAAGGTAAGTCAGGGGAGTGTAATTTTACAGAGTAAAAAATAACAACTGGGCTTTTTTTAGTCTTTTAAATAGAATGAATGCTAACTGAATCTGGCAGCATTCCAGATTTCAGTGGGGTTATACAGGTTTACAGCTTTTTGGTGTATTTCTAATGGAAATACTTACTGCCTTCCCCCAAAGCAGGTGCAGTGAACAGCCAGAGCAGGCCCCAGAGCCACAGCAGTGGGGAGTTCAGCCTGCTCCACGAGCACGAGGCCTGGTCCAGCAGCAGCAGCAGCCCCATCCAGTACCTGAAGGGGCACACCAGGTCCAGCCCTGTGCTCCAGCACAGGACGCCCGAGACGCCGGAGAGTCGTGGCCAACAGACCAAAACGGGCTCCCCTGGCAGTGAAGTTGTCACCCTGCAGCAGTTCCTGGAAGAAAGCAGCAAGAGTAACTCCAGTGAGGTCAGTGTGAGAGTATTTAACTATGCAGTGCCCTGTCTGTGGGCTCAGAATTAATGCAAGGCACAGTGAGTAGAATTCCTTAAAGATTTCCTGGAGCTGTCGGTCACACCTGCATCGAGAGGTCACAGGCACTTGTCTCCTGATGCACTGTCTGGTTTCTCCAGCAAGAAATCTGTGGAATTTTGCAGCTTGACCCTCTGTGGTCTCTGGGTTGGGTAGGAAGGTCAGACTGTACTGACAGAGGTGTGCAGTGTGTGGGACGCCAGGGCTCAGAGTGGGTTCACTCTTCTTCTTCCAGTCCAGCAGCAGCTGCTGTCACATCTGTCCTGCATCAACCACAGGGAAGATGTTTGGCTTCATTCCCTGAGGAGACTCCTGTCTGCTTCAGTTTCATCTTCTTAACAGTACTGGGAAACCAAAAGTGACCTTGGAGCTTATTGAAATCTGAGAGGAGTAAGATGAAGGGAATGTTTCTGTAAATCAGTGACAGTTTCTAAGAAGCCCCAAATCACCTCATCTCTGCTGGAATTCCAGGTTCTGCATCCCTGGTTCTTGAGCAGGTCACCCAAACTCCTGTAGGATATCATGCTGTAGGATCAAGCTAGCCAGTCACTGTGACTGGGGCCTCTCAGGAGTGAGGATCCAAGGTTGTCTGGGGCAGGTGACACAGATCTGGAGAAGATTCTGCATTTTTTGGCTAGGTACTTAAAATGGCTCTCACTCGTGGTGTCCCTGAGAAGGATTTTTGGGGTTTAAGCACTAGACAATACTCTTCTGGCAATATGAAATAAAACCCACCTAAGTCATCAAGCCAGGTCCACTGCTGTTCACCAATCCCAGAATCCCTTTCATAGCCTCACAGACCCATTCTGGGTGGAAGGGTATTCAAGCTTTCCAGTCCTCTGCCAGAGCATTTCCCTAATGCCTTTTGCTTAATTCCTCCCCAGTTGTCTCTGGTGCCATTTTGAAACCAACTGCAGTCTTTCTTCACTGAGTCTGAATATTATTCACCTAAACTGTTTTTTTGTACACTGTACAGAAGACTCCTAAGTATGTGTCATAAGTGTTTAATACTGCTTTTAGAGATGAGAAATTTTTTTTAAAACCCAAGTCTTTGTAGATTTGTTCATTTATGTCCACAAAAATTGCTTAAGCAAAGGTAAAAATTGCAATTTAGAAATGTATGTTTTGTGGTTTTGCAGATGAAATCTGCAAGTGAAGAGAACCTTTTAGATGAAGTGATGAGGAGCTTGTCTGAGTCTGCGGAGCTGGCAGGGAGGGAGAAGCTCCGAAAGCAGCCGGCAGCTGGCTGTGGGATCGTGAGATCCCTGAGCGTCAGAACCACAGTGGATTTCTCAGATGGACGATCCCTCAAACCAGAGCAGCTGGGAAGGCCCAGCCTCCGGAAGGCTGAAGATCTCTACTTCAGCAGCTCTCCAATCAAATTCACCCCCGGCGCCCAGGGGAAGGCCCGGTCCGTGAAAGAAAAGATCCAAGCAACTGTGACCCAGCGACAATCCAGGGACTGCAACCCCTACGCCACCTTACCTCGTGCCAGCAGCGTGATTTCCACGGCAGAAGGAACCACCCGAAGGACAAGCATCCATGATTTTTTGTCTAAGGACAGTAGGCCGCCCGTGTCCGTGGATGCAGCCCCGGCCCCGGCCGACAGGAGTGCTCCACCCAGCTCCAGTGAGTACTCGGCACTGCGGGTGTCCTCTCCTTGTGTTCACTGTGTGCCTGCCAGGGGGGAGCGTGGCCCGCAGGGCGAGGCAGCTCCCACGCTCGCACCACGTCACGTAGGAGGTAACTCTGAGCTTCCCAAGCCTTCCAGGATGGAAAGGCCAGGTTGTCGTGAGAGGACTTTGCCGAGCGCGGGTGTGTTCTGGGATAAAGCCAGCGGGTCTGGGAACGGCAGTGCAGGGTCCTTCACTGCGCCCCAGCCCTTCTTATCCCTCAACACCGAGTTAGTCAGCAATATCAGTGGATTGCCCCCGAGATCCACCTCCAAAGCAGCTGACCAGGCCAACGTGTCGGCGTTTAGGTCGGTGCTGAGGAGCCAGGAACAGCCTTGTGCTGCTCCAAAGGCTCAGGGTGACCCACGGGCAGCTCTGACCCAGGACCCTGTCCCTGCCTCCGGCCCCGGTGAGGCCCAGTCCCCGCTGCTGGTCTCGGAAGATAACCAGACCCTGTGGTATGAGTATGGCTGTGTATGAAAGAAAGCTGTATTATTAAATATTTATGTCTAACATGCCATAAAGGTGTTCTCCATGCCCACTGGATGACAGAGAAAACTTCCCTCCAGTGTGAAGGAATCATTCCTGGTTTATCCGCGGGGTGGTTGTTCCCTGCGGGCGGCGGCTGTGGACTGCGGCATGTTTGAATGTGGAATTGTAACCCCACCAAAGTCTGCATGAAACATTAATTGCACTGTGTATATTTTGCATGCCTTTATAATACAAGCTCTATTTTTATTTGTCACGCATTGCAAATATTTTGGTGTTTTCCTGTTGGTTACTGCTGCATGTTAAACCAAGCGCATGCCCGGAACGGCGCAGGGAACAGCATTCCTGGGACAAGGACAGCACTGGCAGTGGAGCTCAAGCTGTCAGGGCTATCAATAATACACTGAATATCTACCTGGAGGAAAAAAACCTTTTTTTCCCCCTCTTTCAAAAATGAGGTACTAATGGAGAGAAGCATTTGGAGAGATCTCACTGTCTTCTTACCCTTTTCATTTATGCTGTGTTGTGGCATAAATGCACGAGGAGCAAGTGCCCAGTAACCTAAAGAATTCAGTGCCTCTAGTTTGCACAGTAAATCTTAATTACTGTCCATACTGAGTAATAAATACATAGACCATTCATAATCCTGAACAGAAATGATAATTCTTACAAAGAGGTGATAAATAGTCGCATGATACACAGCACTTGTCATGAAAAAATGACCTTTTCCACCTTTTCCCTTTGGTCTGCTTTGTCTTTCCAGTCATGGGTACAACTGTGGTGAAGTGTTTGGTTTTATCAGGGGTCAAATAACAGGCTCCTTGTGATGCATAGGAATAAAAAACTGTCTTGAGTATGGTGGAAATTCATTTTTTCTTGTCAATGGAAGTACTACTGATGTAATAGAAAACAAATGGTGTAACAAAATAACAGAAAATGTTAAATTAATGCAGTTAAATAAAAGAAAAAATAACAAAATTGCTTACAAGGTTATGGGAGGATATGAACACTTCAGCAAATAACTCCTTAAATTTCAGATGAGCAGCTACAGAGAAATGTTGAAAAGTGATTAGTTAATGTGCCATTGTCTCTGCATGTGCTTGAAACTTTCCAATGGTAAATTTAAACAGAGTTTAAGCTTGTATCAGATTTAAGCTATAATTACACTAGGCTTTCAACATGAGCACTTCTTTGCAAGAGGACATTGGTTATGCCAGTTGTGGCAGCTAAAATACGTTATAAAAAATTTGAATGACAGTATAGCTAGAGGAAAAATAATTAAAATTGAAAATATGTATTGAAAACAACAAGTGTCACATTCTGTTTTGTACCAATGCCTTTATTCTGCCAGCAGTTTTGTGGCAGTCACAGGACCACTGTGTGGGCTGAACTTTTAATTCCTTAGTGCTTAGTTAGGCAGGGGCAGTGAATCCATAGCTCCCCAAGGAAGAGCAGCAGCTATCCCATGTGGGAGTCTGGAAGGGCTCTGTTTTATATGGGATGGGAAGCCCTGCAGGTCAGGAACAAGGGGAGGATATTGAATGTCTGTGGAGAATAAAATGACTGTTTGAGGATGTGACACAGTCCTTCCCCAGGTCTGTACCACTCATTGTTACCAGGCTGATAAATGTCTCACTTCTCCCAGTTCTGGGCACAGTCAGTTATTGCTGTGTTCCCTCTGGAACTATCTCAGCAGCAAAATAATGAGAAATCTGAGCTAGATAATCTCAATTTCACACATGTTTACTTTCACAGAGCAAGACCAGTGTTCTGTCTTGGGTCATGGCATTTGACTTCACTCCATCTGTAGTTGTGTTGGGATTAGGTTGGAGGTGAAGAGCACCAGCATCCCAAGCAATGTGTGCACAAGGCATTTTGCAAGTTGTTTAAAGAATTACAATCCCAGCTCTGAGAGCCCTTAATACAAACTCATCCTGTGCTGCCAGGGTCTGGCTTTTCTTCCCTGTGCCCTGCAGAGACACTGGTCAGAACAAGCTGTGTAGCTGCTTTAGGTCAACTCTGGCTGCAGAAGCCTTGGCTGTGGTGTTGCCTCCTCCTCTTGCTTAGGTTCTTAGGCAGTGACACCTACAGAAACTTCCAGTAATGTCCTCAGCTTTCCTCTTAAACCCCAAGGGCTTTGGAATTGCCACATATGAGTGTCTTGGAGCACTAGTCTGCAGTCTGCTGGAGTTGGAGACTAACCTTGTCCAGCTCAGGCCACTCTGCACTCGTTTATAAACTTGCAAGGAATTGCATTTCAGTTCTGAGGATAATAATTTGTTTTGTTCTACTGAGTTCAGCAGCAGCAGAATGTTCTGCAAGAGAGATTTTAATGGCTCTGAATAATGTCTTAGCAACATTTGTTGGTTATGTATGAAAAAAAGAAAATGTCATGGACAGAAGGATCTCTTTTTTTCTTCACTTTTTGGTCTTTAACAAGAAGTTTGTGGATGTCTATCTATGTTCAAATAGTGGAAGGCTCCATGGAATTCTTTCCATTCCCAATCCCTGCTGCTCCTCAGCCACATGTGCATGGCAGGCTGTGAAACACATGGAGCCTTTGCTCATTCCTTGGTTCCTGCTGCCTTGGGCAGTGCTAAGTTAGGACTGCATGTTATTGATAAACACTAAATATGTGGCTGCTGCCCAGAAAGGTTTTGTTGTTCAGGTTCAGCTGTTTGCTCATGGTTGAGGTTTGCCTGGTTCAGGGTTTGCCTGGCTCAGGGTTTGCTTGATGCTTTGCTTTCAGTGACTGGTGAATTCAGATGCTGCATTTTGCATGTTGGAGCTGTTGCATGCAAAGCCAGTTTTGTGGTTTGTGGAACTGAATGTGAACGTTTCTGTCGGTGTGCAGCAGGTCCAAATACAATGAGAGAAGTTCTTTGCTGGAGTCAGTCAGTTGTGAATGCACCTCATTATTGCCTTCTCTTTCCATTCATGCAGAAATGGAGGGTTGGTGTAGCTAAAGGTGACATGTATCTGACTGTAGCTTTAGGAATAACACCTGGCTGTTGTAGATGCTGAGGTGAATGTCAGTGAGTGTAGCTGAGCAGGCACTTGCAGTGAGTTTCTTCTGTCCCTCTCCTCTGTCCTTTCCTCCTAAAAACAACCAGAAAGTGTTTATGTATCCTTTTGCTCTCCTAATGAGTAGAATGTGTTTTAATGCATGAGGGGTTTTTTTCATGTCCTGATAAACACAATGAATAACCTGAAATGCTTTTCTCTGCAGATGTGGAAGCTATCCCAGAAAGCAGAAATTCAAAAAGCAGGTCTAGGGAGCAACAAAGCTCCTAATTCTATTACCCACTACCTGAGCTGTGGGCCAAGTGGTGAGTTTCCTGCCCAACCTGTAAATGAGATGAATTTCATTTACAACAGACTAACAGCATTCCATCTGAGCCCCAGAGCACATTGCATTAACCAGATGTAAATCCTGCTTGCTTACCTGGCTTCTCTCGCGCTCACTCGTTAGGCCGGGGCCGGTGGCTCTCCAGAGCTTCTTCCAGAGGCAGGGAACCTCATCCTGCTCAGCCTTTTGCCTGTAAAAATGACATTTATTTTTATTTTTCCAATCTCCTGAAGAAGAAAGTTCAAAGAAATCCCATTAAGAAATAATACTGCAGTCAGTTTTTAGACAGGGACAGGTAAATCTGAAAGAACAGTTGAACAAAACTCAGAGTATTCAGTACCCCACGGAATCTGTCTTTTTATAAAGCTTGGTTTTGGTGTTCTGTCCTCTTCTTGACTTCCCTGAGCCCCTTTGGTGCATGCTGTTAGTGCTGTTAGTGACTGAACTCTGTGTGTTGTGCCTCTACACTTGAAGCTTTTTCTTACACTCTTTTCTCTTTCTGCCTTTCGACTGAACACAGAGAGAAAAGTGTCCTTCAGTATCTCAGTGTGAAGCCTTTATATCTGAAGTAACAAGACAGCGACTGTAGGAATCATTAATAAAAATTAAGGGAATTTTTTACATTCTTCGTGACTAGAGCAGGCAAGAAATAAAAACCTACCTACCTTCCTTCCTTCCTTGAATCAAGGAGCTCTACTGGAGTCTACTGCCGAAAATGTGTAGATGGTCTTAGGAATTATTGCACATTGCACTGTTAAGATCTACTGAATAAAGGACAGTTCTCATCTCCCTAAGGACCAAGGATTTTAAGGTCTCAAGAATTACTCCAGGGGAAAAAACAAAACAAAACTTCTTTCATCTTCTGTTTTTGAAATTAGCCACTGATTTGCTTAAGCTTCTGCTAATAATTAGCCAAAAACCCCCAAAACTAGCAGTTTCTATTTACGTCTGTAAATCTAAAGGAAATGCTGTAGAATTTTGTTGAAATGGACTGTATATACAGATACAAAAACCTCACAGCTACTGGCACTTCACTGCCTTATTTGGTTAGCATAATCTGCATGAAATTGCTCTTAAGAAAGTTTATGCTGATTTTTGTTGCATACTGCAAGAGAAAAATTTGTTTACATCCATGGAAAAGCTTGGTAACTAACAGAAGTGGGAGTCATGGGATAATGGTATTATAGAGACATTGTTTGTCCTTTGTGTTTTTCACATTCCCAAGTTACTCTGCATATGTATGTTCAGATGTTTCTGACAGGAAATTGTCGGGTATGGTTTTTCTATAACTTTTATTTTAATATAAGGCTGTTTTCCACAAATGCCATTTCCAGGATAAGACTGTCTTACGATGTTTGTGTATGGACTAATTTTTTTTTTTTTACTGTTTGTCTTTTGACATGAGCTGATTGTGGCTTAGGAGGTTTCTTGATGGCAAAAAGAAATGTAAATAATATCATATGCATTTTACAATCAGTTCCCTCTAAGGTTATCTTTTACTAGATACATTTTGTTCATTACTGATTTATATTAAAGTCAACAAACATTATTGGTACATTTGGTGGTGGCATATATTTGTCTGGAAAGATTTGCAGCAAGCTCAGAGGAAGTTGATGGGAACTGAGACCCAAAACGAGCTGTTCTATTTTATTAAAGCCAGTAAGCACATTCCTGTTCCTCATGTAAAGGGCTGAGTTCCCTGTGTCACCTCCGGGTGTCCAACAGGCAGGTGCATAATGTCACCTGCAGCTTCCTCAGAGGGTGAGCCCCACTGCTGAAGGCAGTTCAACAGATTCAAAAGCTTGAAATCTTCTCAAAAAGGGGAAAATGAGGCATGCGCAATAAGCTTTACGAGGGGAAATTTTCTGTTTGTTTTCTTTAAAATGAGTTTCTTCTGAAGTTTTCTTTGTAATAAAATGGGCTAAAAGATCTGTACTAAGGGCATAGCGGGTATGACAGACAATTCAAAGGCCATAAAGATTAGGAAAATATCTCTTAACTGTGAATGACAGCGTGTTCAAGCTCATTTCAGGACCTGGGTTCTCCTCACTCTCTGCTGACAGAGGACTGATGCAGCTCAGACCCCCCAGGCAGAACCATTTGTCACCTTACTGTTACAGAAAAATGCACGGCTTGAACCAGGAGATTGAAACTGCAGTGCCAAATGCTGCCAGCATCCCAGCTGGGTGGCTGTGTCTGGGGACACTCATGTCACTGCCATGACTCTGGCACACACTCCTGTGTGTGGAGCACTGCTGGGCACACGTAGGTGCCCTCAGCACAGCTGGATGTGTCCTTTCCAGCACACAGGGATCCCCTCCCGCTCCACTGACCAGCTCAGCTCTTCTCAAGCTGCCTGCTTTGCTTTGCAGAGAAGTTCCCTGGCACTCGAGCAGTCAGGTGGCTCTCTGTGCTCTGCCAATTCCCCTTTCCTTCTTCCTTTCTTAGCCTTCCCAGTCTGTGCCCTTAAAGGGAAATAAAAAACCAAGCTTAACCTGGGAGCAGCTTCTCAGTTCCTGCTACTCCCAATGCCAGGGATGCACATGGCAGCTTTGTACCCCAGGAATCCCAAACCCAGCACTGCCAGTTCCAGGTTACAAAGGAAGTTCTCATGCCATACCATGTGTCTGTTCTATTTACTTTTCTGATAGTCTCTGAGGATTTAGTAACATTCCCAACACCTATTATTATTATTATTTCTAAATTTTGTCCAGAACATGATGCAGCCTAACAAAGGAGCTCATGTGTGATTTTTAGGGGTAGCTGGTGATGTATATGTAAATAATGCTTTGATATTAATAAAACTGCCTTAAAGGAATGTACCGAGGTGTGAAACAGAACTTAAAAAGCTCTTATTTAAAACTGTAATTTCCTTTACATATTGATTTTTTTTAATGTTTGCCATTGTATACATTTATTAATGATGTTATTAAAATGCCAAACCAAATAATTTTTATTCTTATTTTGTGTGTGTATATTTATACACACTTTTTTCTGGAAACTGATGTTACTGGAAGGGTATTGGTGTCGTGGTGATGTGTGCAGTGAGTATTTCTTCTGGAAGGAAACTGATAAAACTGTAGCAGAATTTTTCTGGACCATGTGTAGTTTGTTCTGTGTGATTTGTGTAGAGCTGGCTAGCTTTTAACTGTACACTATTTTGATACTATTATTTAAAAAAAAAAAAAGAGACACTGATTTCATACGTAAATACAGAAAAGAAATAATTCTAGATCTGCCACATGTAGTGTTTGAAGCCTGGTAGTTATTTTTGCTGAGATGAGTCTCAGGATCCTCCCTTCTGAGGATGAAGTTAAGTCACACTTTAGGCAGTGCAGATTCCAGGATTGTGCACGTCCTTCAAACAATTTGTCACATTTAAAACATTCCAGATTTAAAAACCTTGGCAAGTCAAATCTGATACTCTTTTTTTTTTTTGAAGTGATAAGGGATTTTGGGGTACCACAATAAAAAAATTTTTAAGGGGGAGGAACAGTGAATGGCAGAGAGAGAGCAAGGTAAATACCACTTTTAAAGACACATCCTGATGTATCATTGTGGAGCTAATTTAGTGGTGCATTTGTCAATCCAGAGCTCATTCATCACCCCAGTATTCCTAAATACCAGATGATCCCTTCAGTCTATAAAATCACATGTATCTGGACATTTCTCTAGTATTCTTCCTACAGCTGCAGCATTTTTGGTCACTTCTTTCCCACTGGACATGACTCCCAGGATAGATGGGGTTGGTTTGTGTCTGTCAGAGGTGGAGAAGTGAAACTGCTGCATGGTGAAGGTTCTGTCACTGAGAGCGCTGAGAACAGGTGCCAGATCCTTCCAGATGAAGGAAATGTGGTAAGGCTGTGAGTGAAGGAACTTGCCTTACTGTAGATGATGATTTTTCCTACTCAGTTAATAGTAATTGTTCATTCACCCAAGATCACAAATGCTTTTACGTGTTTTTAATTCATGCTCCTGTAGTTTTGGTTTCAGTTCATCCCAGCCTGTGCTGATGCTCTTGCCCTGGAGGCATTGTTTGTACTGACATTTTCCTTGGGCTGCATCCAAAAGCCTTTACCCCCATCACCTTCAGATTCCATCCCTCACTCACTGCTCCCCTGGCTTTGGGTTTTGGGGGGTGCTCATTGCCATGGGATGTTTACTGGACTTGAGGGAGTTTCTGCTGCTTCTGTCTTCAGCACACCGTGATTGAACAATGACAATCAAATGCATTTCCAGTAGTGTAGGTGAGTTGGTTTTTTAGGTAAAAAGAATAAAGCAATGTGTAGTGGGGCATAAATGGGTTCAGGGACAGTCACTCTGTCCTGGGGGTATTGACAGGTGTGCTACAACTTGGAATTTGTTTTTTCCTAGTGATGTCAAGTTGAAACCTTCAAGGCCGGTCCCATGCCTGAGAAATTCTAGTTTTATCCATTTACTGATAAAGACTATCATAGTATTTAAATAATGCCTTTTCTACTTACTAGCTACTTAGTGGTAGATTGCAAAATGTCTTTTTAAGAACATTGTTAACCTTCTAATAACTGAAAGGCAGTATTTTTTCTCACCAGATTATACGATACAAGCTTACATAACTGATACAAATGAAAAAGGAGTAAGCCATTTTTTTCAAGTTTTATTTGTAATGAGATTTTTCACCAGTTTTGCTCTACAAAAATCCATGAGTAGGAGTAGAAAAATGAACTTCCTCTACTTAATGTCTTCATCGAAGTGTACGATGATGGGATCGTGGCCTGTTGATCTCACAAACTTCAGGAAGTCGTCGGGGCTTAAGCCCATGGTTGCAGAATTTGTCATTGGATGAAAATACACCTTTTCATGGCCCCCTTCAAGCAAGGCAGCGTCCAGCACCAGCCTCACGTCTCCCTGGTCACAGAAGAGGGCGAGCGGCGTGGCACAGCCCTGACCCACTCTGAGCTTCTCCAGCATGGCGTTCTCGTCAGCAAATCTTAGGTTTCCACTTCCAACACCCAGTTTTTTACCAAGTTCGTTCAAATTGACCTGCCTGTTGTGCAGGACGGTCACCAGCCAGAACCCTTTCTTCTTTTTGTCTTTAAGAAACAAGTTTTTACTGTGACCTCCTTTCATGTGTTGGACGTGGGGCATCATTTCCTCAACAGTGAACACCTGGAAAACAGCACCAGTGCGGTGTCAGACTCTATATCCCATTAGACTCCCAGTCGTGTGCTGGCAGGTATCTTTTGTTAAGTATTTAGAAAATGCTGAATGTTCTACTCGGCCTAAAAGCTGTACCCTTTTATGAAGGAATTTTAACAGAACACGAATAAAATGTGACGAACTGCTCCGGCACACTTTCAGAATCGTTTCTGTCTCGTGTGTGCGGCAATGTCTCGCTTTGAAGGCAGCTGGGAGCGCTCCCGTTTGCGGCTCCACACACTCGGAATGACGTGGCCTGTAACCGGGAGCGAGTAGAAGTTTGGGAAGCATCTTGGATGCCGCCGACTTCAGGGAAAAGAAGTGGGCGAGCCGCCCTTCAGACCACGGGGGAAAGGGGGTGGATCTGGAGGCAGAGTCAAAGCGACCAAAAAATGTCCCCGAACATTCTGCCAGGCCCTGCGAGAACTTCCATTACACACTGGCACTTCTGCTAAAACCGCGGGCGCAGCACCTCCTCCCGCCCTGATCCCGCCGTGCCCCGCTGGCCAGGCAGGGCTGTGCTGCCGCGTTTCCAGCAGGCTGCCCTACCTGCGGGTGCTCGGCGGTGACGGTGGCGATGCCCAGGTCCCGCAGCCGCCGCTCCAGCGCCTCCCGCAGCTCGGCCGCCATCGCGTCCCGCCCGCCCCGCTCCGCCCCGGCCCTGCGGCCGCGCCGGGCCCGCCCGCCGGCAGCGGTACAGACATTAAACCGCGGGTTGTGCTAAGGAACACCCCCCTGCGGTACAGACCGGGCGTGTAATATGTCCCCATCCCACCTGAGCCTCCCCTCACGCACGGTTCAATACATTTCATGTTCCTGCGAAAAACGCCAGTCACTTGTTTTTGGAATTTTAAAAGTTTGATGGTGATATAATGGTTATAAAAATAGTAATATAATTAGAGTAATGAAAATTTGGACAATTAGGATTTAGGACAATACGAGACAATAAAAACAAAGAGTTACGGACAGTCTGGGTACCTCTTTCTGGGCAAAATAAGCCCGAAAAAGGACACCGGTTAACAGAGGATTAACCCTTAAAAGCAATAGCCTGTTGCATATTCATACACCTCATACACGATGCATAAATTCCATTCAAACACAGGATTCTGTCTGGTCAGTGTCAGCTTCTTCCTCTGAATCCTGACGGCATCTTCAGGGCTGAGCAAGGCAGGAAGAAGTTAATTTCTTCTGATAAGGGAGCAATAAATTCTTTTTCTCTGAAAGATTCAGGTGTCCGTGGCTGCTATCTCGGTGCGAGTCTTCTCTTTAATAAAAAGCATCCTACATAGCATAGTTTCTCTTTTAACATTATGTTATAACCTAAAACTATATTTAACACACTACTTAAGAAAATTAATACAGCATAACTTTCTAACATAACACATATAAAATTCATTTTAATATTTGCAAAAAGCCAATCATAAAATACGCATTTTTCACATTCCTTAAAGCCATTTCCTTACCAAATAGCGACATTAACACATTGCTTCAACACACATTCCCTGTGAACTGTGTTTTGTTCAAATGTTGGTTGCAAGCAGATATTTGTCTCCGTTTAACCTATTAATTCTTTTTATATATGTTCTTACTCTAATTTCAGGTTCTGGCGTGCTCCTTACAGTTTTGATGAAAACGCTGCTAGATAAGAAAGTTACGAAAAAATCAAAGCATCATTTGTATTTTTTTAAATCAACCAATAACAATCAGGACTAAGGGACAAAGCCAAACATTAATGGCCACACAGTTGGAAAATATTTCTACAACCCAAACCGTCACCCTGACCTATGACATCAATAATTATTTGTTTCCAGTTTACCCTTCAGAAAAACAGGCAATCTGTAATAAGCTTTAGATTAAAGCAGTATGACTCTGCGGTTAAGAGACATGTGGATAAAATACGATGCCACGCTAATTCCCAGAGCCTTACAGCAGCACACAGGAAGATTTCCAGCAGTGGAAGATCAACTGAAAAAGCAGATTTGCAGTAAACTCTGATGACTGTTTCTCAGGCTAAATCTATCTGTGCATTAAAACACTTTTCAAGTCAGTCCCAGGCAGTCCCAGGATGTGTTACCCTCATAGTGGCCCTTCCTTCCCAGCATGTCATCTGTGCTAGAACACTGACTGCTTTTAATGTGCTTTGCACAACTTTTGGTATTTAATTTTTTTTTTCTGTAGTCTATTTTTGAGATTATTTTACCCGTGGAGAAGCACTCAAGGGCCCTGTGCATTTCAAGGTGCCAGTACCCCACCTTTGAAATGCAGAATGCTTATTTTTTTCAACACTCAGCATCATAAATGAGCAAATACTTGTAGGAAAGATACTGAGGGCAGCAAAACACGTGTGGAAAACCACGTGTGTGAATTATCACAGGTCCCACATTATGGGCAAAGAGCGTGAAATACACAGCTCAGATATGTAAAGGAAATTATGGTCATTATTCGTCACACACAATTTGCAGTGTCCGGACAGGGATCGCCACAGCACCAGCACTGTCCCGGGCAGACCCCGGGATTATCTCTGAGTTTTACAACCAGCATTAATCAGGTAACATTAAGGATTTTTCACTTGTAGAGCTTCATCTTACATTTCTGCTTTCTCTACTCCATTAAGTGGCGCTATTTTAGAGATGCCAAATTAGAGAGGACTTAAAAATCAGGCACGTTAAAGCTTTAGATTGCATGTGGGTGGGGAGGGCTTTGCAGGGAGAAAGCTACTGTCTACTGGCAGGAAGGAGTAAAAAAGATTTAAGTGTGTACCTAGATAAATAGATGTTTTTAAAAATAAGTTTCAAACCCCTAGAATGGGAATAAACTCAGAAAATCCCTGTCATTGTCCCCCCTCCCCTGAGGCCATTTCCCGCCTCCCGTGAGGCGAGGCCCCGCCCCCGTCCGGGCATGGCCGGGGCCGCAGCTGCGCCTGCGCGGTTCCCTCGCACCCCCTCGCGGCGCATGCGCAGAGAGCGGCGCGCCGGGCGTGAGGCACGGAGGGGACGCTGAGCCCTTTCCCTTCCTTCCCTTCTCTCTTTCCCAGCCTCATTCCTTCCTTCATTCCTCGGGCTGTCAAGGCCGGCACCCGGGGGCTCGGAGAAAGGCGCTGTCCCCGCGGGGAGGGCGGGCTGCAGCTGACAGGTATTAACCAGCCAGAACCATGGGCAGGAGAGCAGCAGGAGCGGGAATGTCGCTCCTCAGCCCCGGGAGCCGGGAAGGGTTTTCCGCAGTCAGAGCCTGGCGCGGGATTCGCTGCTGTGAGCTGGGCCAGTGTCGCCTTGACCTTGTGTTGTTTGTGTGTGTGTGCAGCGTCTTGTGGCAGCTCCGCGGCTCCCTCGGTTTTACCGATTCAGCCCTTTAAGGTTCTCTTTAGGGTTAAAAACCCCACCAGAATAGCTGGGTTTGGTTGGTTAGTTTGTCAGGTGCTCGCTTCCTGCCGGAATCCGGGTGCAAGGGAGGTTTTAAAGGGCCCGCAGCCATTCTGGGAGGAACCGAGAGCGTTCCCTGCCTTTGGAGCTGCAGGGAGGGTGACACAAGGACACCTGTGAGTGGGGACAGGGAAGGAACAGTGTCCATCCCCCAGCAGGACAGAATCACAGAATGGTTTGGGTTGGAAGGGAGCTGAAACACCATCCTGCTCCGCCCTGCCGTGGGCAGGGACACCTTCCACTGTCCCAGGGATTCCCGTCCAGCCTGGCCTTGGACACTTCCAGGGGTGTGCCAGCCACAGCTTCTCTGGGCACCCTGTGCCAGTGCAGAATAGGCAGCTCTGAGCAAAAGGAGGAGCTCAGACTGTTGTACAGGATAATTGGCAAAACGACTCAAACCGATGTTAAGATGGTTAAAACAAGATGTGGGATGATCTGACAGAAGCCTAATTGCTGAGCCAGGGCTTAGCCTCACAGGAGGGCTCTGACCACACGTCAGCCCTGGTGTCACTGCCGTGCTGTGGTCTTTCAGTGGTGCTTTTTGTCTGGAAATGCTCAGGAAAAGGGCATTTTGCAGGTGTGTTTTGCTGGCTTAGAGGGTGGTTGACACTTGGGTAATTCTGTCAGTATAGCATGAGGAGTGCAAGTGTGGGCTTTTTGTAGGAGACGTCAAAGAGCCTGCAGTGAGGGATGAATGGTTCAAATCAGAGATCCGTGGAGAAAGATGAAAGATCTGTAAGCTCTTAGTAGATCCATGTGTCTGCAGTGGAGTAGTGGAGAAAGCTAAAGTGCAGAAGGAAATGGAAAAACTGGAACAGTTCCTAAACAGTTTAATTTTGTCAGCATTAAAAAGCCTGTTTGGAAATATAACATTTGTGCCTTGTATTCCTGTACATTTTCCTCACCTCCTGAGAAGGAGGATCTTTGAGCCTTGAGGCTGATCTCAGTGTGTGCTCTGTGCTTGCAGTGGGGAAATGAACCAAGGGTTGCTGCTGAGGTTTGAAAATCTGGTGCAGCTCCGTGGTGCCTGCCAGCAGCTGCGTGTCCTGTCCTCCAGGAAAGTTTGTGGAGCACGATGGAAGCCTGTGGAGTTGTCTGCACATCCTGTGGGGTCCCTCCCTCTGCATCCACAGCTCTGGCCAAAACACAGATTCATCAGTGCTGTCTTATCACAGTGCAGACATCTAGCCACAAAGGAGGTGATTAAAGGCATCCAGTAATCCCTGGGTTTGTGTGGGAAGTACAAGAGCTCAGTTTGAACATTTTAATTAAAAAAGAAAAAAGGGCTTTTTTCATGAGTATAGAGCAGTTGTTACAAATCTATAAAACAAGATGTACTTCATGTATAATTTTTTTTGCCATTCCCTCTCAAATACTGGCTTAGACCGGTAGCATAATGAATTTTTGCTGACACTGGAGGAAATTATTACAAACAAAAATGGAAATGGTTTTATTGGCTTTTGTCCTTGTTCTGAAAAATTAAAAATGCAAAAAGATTAAGAGTAGTGTGCTATACATTTGAAATGTTCATTATGATGTGTTAACACATTCATTAATTGTAATTAATCGGTATTATAGTAAAGAAGATGTGTTTACCTCATATGGCTTGAGACCATTGTCTTTTTAATATTGCTTTTGTTGTTTCTTAGTATATATTCCTGTGTATGTGTCTAATTCCATGTAGGAGACAAAAAAGAAGAAAAAGAAGATTCCCCTGACGAGAGGTGAAGTGGAGATAAGGCAGAAGATGACTGTGGAGGAACTGGCACAAGCTATGGGCAAAGACATAGGTGAGAGCCTGCTCTGGGGTCTGAAACAGCAACATTTGTCACACCCCTCCCACCAGTGGGAAAGGAAAAGGTGTCTTCAGTGGCCTGAGTGGTTGTGGATCTGTCCCTTGGGAAGGGAGGTTGTACCCATCCCAAAGGAAATGTTGGCAGACACGGTGCAGACTAAAGAAGTTGGGCCATCCAAATGACCAGGCCAGACATTTAAATGTGGAGAAGCTGTGTCTGTGTGCCCTGTCCAGCTGAAAGGCCTCAGATCCATGCAGGCTGCTCCTTGTGGCTGTGGTTCCCAGGGGCTAAGTTATTCCAGAAGGAAAATGCTGCACCCTGGTCTGTCAGAGCTGGACCCCCATGAGTTAAGAACTTGTGACTAAAGAGCTTCAGCCCAAAATCCAGAGTAGGAATAGGAATCTTGGGTTCAGGAGCAATTTGTGTTTCATTAGAACAGCCCTTTGATTAACTGGGAGTGGCAAGACTTGTCTGGAATTGCTCCCTGTAACAATTTTTGACTGCTGTGATATGTTCTGTATCTCTACAACCAAAGAAAGGAGCGTGTGATCAGATTTATCAAATTTCCTTCCTCCTTGAATCACTCCTTTGCTGTTTGCTTTAGATGAGTTTCAGCTGTTTTCTCTTTTGGAGTTACTGGAAAAGTAAGCTATGAATATCTGAAGGGAAAATATGATTCTAGCAGCTAACAGAGTAGTAATTTTCAGTAAATCTGCAAAAAGTTCTTCTCTGCAAGTACATAGATTAATGGCAACTTCTAGATAAATCTAACTAAAGAAAAACTGCTTGGTGAATAATACTTATTAGCACAAAGAAAATAATGGAAAAGTCTGATGAAGTGGGTTGGGTTTTTTTGTCCCACATGTTTTTGTGGATGTAATTGTTAAATGTGTTTATGTTTGCTGCAGATCATATTTATGAAGTGCTGCTGTGCACAAACATTAACCTTGATTCAGTAGAACCAGATTCCATCTTACATGAAGACCACATCAAGATGATTGTTCAAAAATCAGGAATGAAGTATAAATCAGCAAAACTGAAAGAGGAAAAGGAAAGAAAAAACACAGATGCTGTCAAGAGGCAAGTTGTGAGCTGTTCTTTTTGGATCTTTTTATTCTATTCCTTTCTGCAGGTGTTTGGGGAGGAGGCAGCCTCGACTGTGTGCCATTGAGTGCTGTGGTGGGCATGGCCCACTGAATTTTTTTTTTTTTTGCATTTACAACCCCTGGTTTTGCTGCAATTACAGACCTCCTGCAGACCCAGCAGCACTGACCCCACGGCCCCCAGTTGTCACCATCCTGGGCCACGTGGATCATGGGAAAACAACCCTGCTGGACAGCCTGCGGAAAACCCAGGTGGCGGCGATGGAAGCAGGAGGCATCACACAACACATTGGAGCTTTTATTGGTATGATCCAAGTCCACCTGCTCAGGTGTAACACGGTTTCCTCTCCATCTCACACAGCAGGCTGACTTGCTGCCAGTTCATTGGGGGAAAAAAAAGTTGCCACATAAATGGTGAGAAAGGAAACTATAACATAAAATGTCTGTTGCTGATACCTGTCGTAACTATGTACATAGAACTTTGAAATTAATTGTCTGCTCAAGTTGATATTAGACTATTTTGGGTTATAGAAGATCCCAGGACACTCTCTTGTTCCTGAGGATTTAACAGCACCTTTGACCTTCATGCCAACAATTACCTGACTGCCTAAAACATGTCATTATTATCAAAATGCCCTCAAAGGAGTGATGCTTGGTTTGACAACAGGTCAAATAAAGCTGGCTGAAATGCTGATGTTAAGCTGTACCATTTGCTCACAGTGCACATGCCTTCTGGGGAAAAGATAACCTTCCTTGACACTCCTGGCCACGCAGCCTTTTCAGCCATGCGGGCGAGAGGCACCAACGTCACCGACATTGTCATTCTGGTGGTGGCAGCAGAGGATGGAGTGATGCAGCAAACCATAGAGTCCATCCAGCACGCCAAAAATGCAGGAGGTACAGAGTGGGGGGGCTTTGGGAACCTTGCTTTTACCTCTCAAAAAAGCCTCTTTGGACTGGAATCCACAGAACTTGGGAAGTGACTGTCCTAGTCCCATCCATCATCCCCTGTGATGTTTGAAAATGTACTGAATGTTGCAGTAGTACAGAAAGATCCTAAAATATTAATATTTAACAAGACAGGGGTTCATTGTTTGGGATTTTTTTATCTTCTCTACATGGGTAATTCCTCCAGCTTCCTCCTGATAGCTCACATCTTGATGGCTGCACCAAGTGAGATGATCTGTTCTAAATGCCCATAACTTGCTCTAACCTTTTCTAGCAGCTGTGGTGGTAGCAGCAGGTTTTAGTTAGGTTGGTGCTGAGTTTGTGTGTTCTCTTTTTAGTTCCTCTTATCCTGGCCATTAATAAATGTGACAAACCCGAAGCTGATCCTGAAAGAGTAAAGAAGGAATTGCTGGCTCATGATGTGGTCTGTGAAGAGTTTGGAGGTGATGTTCAGGCTGTAAATATTTCTGCACTCAAGGTAAGATTGTGGTCAAAAAAATGCTGTTCATGGGTCTCTAATATGTGCAGAGAAATGCATGTTTAATTGCCAGCTGTGAAATAAAATGCTTCTCTTCCTAGTATTTGATATCTTGCCATGAGCTCAGTGCTACTGACTCTTGCCAGAATTATTTGAAACACACTGAAATGTATTTTGAGGCTCAGACTTCCAGCGAGCAATAATATCTCCTTTTTCTACTGGTAATTCAGTCCAGCAGTTTTGTGTCTGATGTCTGGAAGTCTTGCCTGGGTGTTGAATGTCATCACATTTCAATGGGGGAATTTGGCACTAACTTCTGATCTCACTTTGCTTGGGCACTGCCTTCATTTTGTGTGGTTTTTTGTGGTTTTATGCAGGGGGAAAACCTGATGGTTTTGGCAGAGGCAACTGTTGCTCTGGCAGAGATGTTGGAACTGAAGGCAGACGCCACGGGGCTGGTGGAGGGGACGATCATTGAGTCTCGGAAGGACAAAGGGAAAGGGTGAGTCAAGTGTCACCTCTGCAGCTTCAGGGAAGCACTTTGTGACAACACAGACACACTGGGCAGGGGACTTGTGCCCCAGTAAGTAAAGCCAGAACACTTCCTTTGCAGTGTTCCTAGCCAAAGCCTTGAAATACTGCTCTGCAACACAAGAGGTTATAAACTGATGGGGCAAAATTCATCATATCCCTGAAATGAAAATCCTGTAACAGGAAATAGTTTCAAATGGTAGAACTTAAGTGGTTTTTTAAATGTCATTTAAAAAGCAGGAACGATGAAGTTAACAGGCAATACATACAAAATTTGTGACTAGTTTTGTGTAACATGACATTCTACCCTTAAGTATCTTAGTCCATTGGCAGGTTCTATGAACAAGGGGTGTTCTGTCCTCTTTAAAAATGAACTGAATTCTACAAGGTTGTTGGGGTTTGTTGTTTGGGGTTGGAGTTGTTTTGGTTCGCTTAATATGTAAAATCATCCTGTTGCTGAGTTCACAAATGTCAGATTTTGGATTGATCTGCAGAAATGAAGAGTACAGTACAGATTTTGGGGCTTTTTAACTCATTGAAACATTTGGTGAGTGCTCTAGTAAATCATCACAGGAATATTCTGCCAGTGGTGGATCACAAATCCATTCTGGTTGTGTTGTGACTACACTGGCTGTGAAGACAGGGAGAAACATCACTTGAATTTTGTCTGTTATTTTTCTCCTCTGCTCTTCACTAGTCCACTCACCACAGCCATCATCCAGAGAGGAACTCTGAGGAAAGGCTGTGTTCTGGTTGCAGGGAAGACCTGGGCAAAAGTGCGTTTCCTGTTTGATGAGAATGGCAAAGCTGTGGATGCAGCCTCACCAGGCATCCCCGTGGAAATCATGGGCTGGAAGGAATGCCCCTCAGCAGGAGATGAAATCCTTGAAGTAGAGTCTGAGGTACAGAAAGAACTCTTCAGTGAGAAGCTCACACTGCTGCAAGGATGGGAAGGAGCTGAGTAACAAAATAAGTGAGAGTTTTTAATCACCTGGATAATCCCATGAAAGGTTGAGCGTGGGGATTAGGGGACCTGAGCTAGATGCTCTGGAAGAGGAATGAGGTTTTGCATTTTGCCTCTTTCTTTTCCACCTTTCCCCTGCTGGACTGTCCTCATCTCCACTGGAACAATCCAGTACTTGAGGAAATCAGTGTTTTAATTTGAGAAAGACATAACTCTTGCCTAACAAAAAGAAAATGCATAAAATACAGTTTGAAATAGGTGTTGTGAGAGCTGGAAAAACACCACACGAAAGAATGAACAATAATTCTCTTCTGCAATGCAGAGATACTATAAAAATAGGCCTTGAGTCATGTGGTAGCTCAGGGAGGAAAAGCTCTTGTCTCATTCTCTGCCATCTGTGCAGCAAAACTATAGTTAAAAGTGAAGGAAAATGAGTGAGCCTGTAGAGAGGATGTGAAAGCATGAAATTGCAGAGTGTTCTGATGCAGTGCTTTAAAGGTAATGTTTCTGTCTCCCTGCCCAGCAAAGGGCACAGGAAGTTGTGGCTTGGAGGACCTATGTTGAACAACAGGAGAAAGTAAAGAAGGATCTGGAAGTTATTGAAGCAAAGCAAAAGGAACACAGGTTGGAATATGAGAAGAAGCAGCAGAAGCTGGCCCACCTGACCTGGAGACAGAGGAAGGCAGTGCTGTACAAGGCCAATAAGCAACTGATGTTCTTAAGGCCTAAGGAGAGAACAGAGATGGATGAAAACACACTCTCATTAATAGTTAAAGGTGCTGTCCCTGTCTGTGTGCTGCTCCTTTGGTTCTGTGCTTCTCAAATGCTCAGTCTGATACAGAGCTCTGAACTAAACACAGCTTCTGTTACCAAAAGTTTGATCAGTTTAAAACTTACTGAACTTCTCTCATAAGAGCAGGGGCATTAGAAAACATCCACTGGTCAGGAGGATGTGCTGCCAGCAGGGCCAGAGCAACAGGGAAACTTAACATGCTCAGTGCACTTACCCAGGAGCTCCTGAGTAAAACCCATACATATAAACCCCTATATAAATATATATATTACACACGTGTATAAAACCCTATCTAGGTAAAAAAAAAAAAAAAAAACAAACCCAATCTGTAAACATTGGCATCAGCAAAATAGAGGAGAATAAGAATTATGTATGAAAGTAGAAAAGCAGGAACTTGGTTTAACCTCACTTAGTGATACTCTAGCAGTGACTATAGTTGAAAACCTGCAAACTTGACCTGATAGTGACAGCAGATATAGAGCCTCTGGCCCTTCTGTATTTATCCAGCTTATTTTTGGAATTAACAGACTTTTTGGATGGGTTTTAACTTATTACTGAAAATACAGTAAGGGTGACAGATGTCAGAAGACTTTCTGTTGCACAGTGTGGAGTTGACATAAGTTGTATTTCTGTGTCTTTGAGTTACACAAAGCCACCGGTACTTTCATTTATCTGTGCAGGTGATGTGGATGGATCTGTTGAAGCTATTCTGAACATTTTGGACAGCTATGATTGTGATGATGAATGCAAACTAGATATTGTCTACTTTGGAATGGGAGATATCAGTGAAAACGATATCAGCCTGGCTGAAGCGTTTAACGGTGAGCGTTTCAAAATCATTTTACAGTTTTGAAATTACTGACTTGCTGAAATGCATAGGCCTCAGGCAGGTTTTGTTTTCTCAATAATAATTAGCAGCATCAATAAAGTAAATTTTTGTGAATCTTGAAAATGTTTCCTTGAACATCAGACTGGTGCAGAAGGGGAGGCTCAAGGTCTCATGGAAATGGAAGGACTCTGGAAAAGCTCTTGCCAGAAATTCAGTTGTTAAGGTTAAACTGGCTCTTCACTCAGGCTGCTTTATGATGCTTACACAGAGCAAAGCTAGAAAAGCAGGTTAGAAAATAATTTTCTCTTTGCTCAGGGAGGCAGCTGGATCTAGGGCTGAGTCAGTTGTTGCTGTTCATACCCCATAATTCTCACTTGCTGCAGGAAGTGAGGCCACTGCACGTGCCATAGCTCACAGGTGGGCAAGAATCATTTAGGATTTACTTCTGGCTTTATTTGCACAATCTAGTTGGTTTTCCAGCCCAAAAGGAGAGATCTGTGTCCTTTACATGAGCTTTGTGTGTTATTTTCTGCTTTGATACCTCCAGCTCTGTCATCAGGGACAGTCTGTGGGCTTTTTTGGGCCATTTATTTTGATAGGTTTGTAGCAATCAATAGCCATAGTGGGAGAGGCAAATGGTTCCCCCTTAAAAGAGAAGCAGGAATAAAATGTACCCTGTGCTGCAGAATTTCACTTTACCTGTTCAAAGACTCATCCCTTGTAGTCATCACTTGACAGTTGTTTCATTTTTCAGGTGTAATATTTGGATTCAGTGTGAAAGCCAGTGAAAGCATCAAAAAGCTGGCTGATAAAAAGGGAATAAAAATTAAACTTCACAACATTATATACAAACTTATAGAAGACTTGAAGGATGAGCTGAACAGCAGGCTGCCCCCAGCTATGGTGGAGACTACAATAGGTGAGTTTCCATTGATACATTTTTACCTCAAAAAGTGGCAAATTCTATACTCCTAGAAAAATGCACCCTGCTTCTACCTCGTGCCAGTTTGTTATTCCTGTGGACTTCAGCTTTTCTTTTTTCTTTTAGGGGAAGCTTCTGTTCTTGACACCTTCTCTGTCACAGTAGGAAAAAACAAAATTCCAGTGGCTGGATGCAGAGTGCACAAGGGGCTGCTGGACAGAAAAATGAAGTTTAAGCTAATCCGTAACAGAGATGTTATTTGGAAAGGTGAGTGGAATTGCCACAAAATGTGGATTTGTGCTTAATATTTTTAGATATTGCTAGTTCCCTGGGAAGTCAGCACAAAGGATCCTAGAGAAATCCTGAATTCTGTCCAGGATGGAGAGGAAAGCCACCAAATGCCAGTGGGTTGTTCCCAGACCTTTTTCCAACCACCCACTCTGGTAGGCAAGCAGGAGCATCACAGGATCTACCTGCCAAAAGGAGCTGATGCCTGACTTCCATTAACCACGAGCACCCCCCCATCCCTGCATTTTCCTGCTTTCCCTGTGGGGCCACAAAGTGAAACATTAATCCTGCAGGAAAGGCAAACCAAACCCTGGTGGCCTCTCTTTCATGCATTTTCTCTTTGTAGGATGTTTATCATCACTGAAGCACCATAAAGATGATGTCCAGGTAATAAAAACAGGAATGGATTGTGGATTGAGTTTGGACAAAAATCTGGAGTTCAGTATTGGAGATGAAATTATCTGTTATGAAGAAAAAGAAGTTCAACAGACAATTTCCTGGGACCCAGGATTTTAAAGACATTTTAACATGTGAACACTAAGGGACATATGATCCTGGCTGGCCTTTAACTCTTAACATTAAAGGAACTTTCAGAGATGCACAGGAGCTGTTCTTTACATCAGAGCACTTCAGATAACGTTTTATATCCAAAATGTTCTGCTTTTCTATCATGTCAAGCAACCAGCTGCCCTCAGTGCAACATGGGATAAACCACTGGATAACTCCAGGCACTTCAAGTGTGTAAAACCAGCATGTTATCTGATGACAACCTCTTGGTTCCAAATCAGCTGAGCCATCTCCTCCCTCCCCTCCCAGTGCTGCTGTGCAGTATTTCAGTGTCACCCCACTCTCTAGCACTGACCCACTCTGGACCTCTGAAGTTGCTATTTTTCCACATCAGAATGGTCTCATGTTCAAGACACCACTTTTAAGGTTAGCTTGGGTGTTGGTTTTCTCAGCTGGTACCCAGTATTCTTTAAATCCAACTGCTGCTTCAGTTTTACACTAAGTATTTCACCCTGGCTGGCTGGTGGCACCCCAAGGTCCACAGATTTTTCTCACTGATCAGCAGGGAGGAAACGCAGCGCCACAGAAATAAATCCTTCAGCCGTACAGAAGCTCAGGTTTTTATTGTCTGGTACATTTACTTGTCTTCTGGCTTATTGAAGCAGTATGTCAGACAGCACTTGCCACAGTAGTGCCTGTCAAAGTGACTGGCCATGAAGACTCCAGCCCCACACTCCTCCGAGGGGCACTCCCGGCGCAGGCGGCTGATCTTGCCGTTCTCATCCACCTGGCAAGGACAAACAGGCAATGGCTCACATACACTCTCCACCTTTCAGCAACAATGATCATTTTGAGTCATGAACTATTTTCCACTGGCATAATAGTTTTTGTAACAGCAACTACACCAAACTTCTTGATGTACGTGTCAGAAGTGCCCAATTGCAACAGGTCGTGTGTCTTTTATTTATCACATGGAATATTTGCAAGTAGGAGTTTAAATATTAAATACACCAGAATCTACACAGGCTCCACACCCTCCCTGGTGAGAGCTGAGTTTCTATCAATTTCCTCCCCAAACTGTTCTACCTACCTTGTAGTACTTGAGCACTGCAAGCTTAACCTTCTTTCTCTTATGCTTGTTCTTCTTGGGAGTCGTGTAAGACTTCTTCTTCCTTTTCTTAGCACCACCACGAAGTCTCAGCACCAGGTGAAGGGTTGATTCCTGTTTGTACAAAGCACATGAAGCAGGCTCAAAATGCTTTCTCAAAGCAACTGGAGCGTTTAAACATTTAAGGAAGGCCTCTTCCTTCTACCTAGAGAAAGTACATCTTAAGCGCCAGGTACATAGGAAAGCTCTAAAAGGATTATTTTCTGTTAAGGTGGCATCCCAAGCTCCCAGCATCAACACTACTTCAATCCCTTGATTTTGCTGAATTAGAAACATTTCTTAATCTCAGCAGCAAAAGCCAGTCAGCTCTGCCCGTGCCAGCTGCTGGGTAGTGCAGCGCTGTGTCCTGCACTTCCTACTCACTTTCTGAATGTTGTAGTCGGACAGTGTGCGTCCATCCTCCAGCTGCTTCCCAGCGAAGATCAGCCGCTGCTGATCCGGAGGGATGCCTAATGGTGACAGAAATCAGGAAGAAATGAGGGACTGAGCTACGGCATGCTGTAATAAAATCAAGACTGCTAGGGAATTACATCTGTGTAAGACACGCATCAATCCACAAGAGTGAAGGACAGAATAATGTATATAACATATACTGATTGATATCAATACATAATAGTCAATAAGTGCCTTTAGAACTTACCCTCCTTATCCTGGATCTTCGCTTTTACATTTTCTATAGTATCAGAAGGTTCAACCTATTACAAAACAGAACAACAGAATCAAAACGCGCTGCACATTTTAATTAGCCCAGCAAGGCCGAAAAGCCACGAGGTGCTCCCGGCACAGGCCCGGTGCTGCCACGGCCATTCCGGCCCCACCGCGTGCTCGGAACCGCCCCAGGCAGCGCAGGGCCGCGCTTCCCCACACACCCCGGGCTCTCCCGGCGCATCCCGCTGCCTGCCGGCACATCCCCGCCTTCCGGAGCACCGGCAGGCACGGGCGACGCGGCGCGGCGGCGGCGGCTCACCTCGAGGGTGATGGTTTTCCCCGTGAGGGTCTTCACGAAGATCTGCATGGCGAGGCGGGCAGGGGGGACGGCGGGGCCGGAGCGCGGGCTACCCGCGCTGCTCGCGGAATGGCGGCGGCGGCCCGAGAGAGCGCCGCGCCCGCACGCACGGGGTTTCCGTGCGCGCCGCAGGGGGGGCGTGCGGCGCGCTGCGACTACGGCTCCCGGCATGCCCCGCCAGCGGCGGCCGCGGCCGCGCCCGCTGGGAGATGTAGTCCCGGCACGGGAGGAGTGGG
>VYZP01054774.1:125466-279815 GCA_013400635.1 Hypocryptadius cinnamomeus
GGGGCCGTCGTGAGGGGAGGAGCTGCCGTGACGGGTGAGGCGGGGCCGTCATGAGGGGAGGAGGAGGAGTTGCCGTGAGGGAAGGAGGAGGAGTCGCCGTGAGGACGGGGTTCTCCAGCCGTGTGACTCCGTTTTTGTGGCCGTCGGTAGGATTGTTGTTCTAGGGCTAGCAGGTTTTTGATTTACCTGCGTCTCCGTCAAGGTTGGACACGATTTGGAGCAACCTCGTCTAGGGGAAGGTGTCCCTGCCCATAGTGGGGGATGAAGCTGGATGAGCTTTAAAGTCCTTTCCCACCCAAACTGTTCTGGGGTTCTGTGAAATTCCACAATTCGATGTCCTGGTTCTTGAGGAGACAGTTTAAACGTGCCTCACAGCCACTTTGCCACCTGCAGATTCCTCGAGATCAATTCCAGGTTTATATTTTTGGCCAAGATTTTTAAAACTAGAAAAGCCGCAGGTAAATTGGGAATAAAGGAGCCCCGAGTCACGATTTGGAAATCACTTGTTAGGTGGTTTTATGCTTGTGAGTCGAAAATGGGAAAAGGTAAAGCAGAATCAGGACCTGCTTGCATAAATCAGCTGGGGCCATTTTAACAATTTCAACCCTTCTGTGTTTTGGCGAGAAAATGAGAAAGTGGGTTGTGTTGGGTAAGGGCTATCTGAGGAGTGTTACATTGTATGCAATAATGCATTTCATAAGATAACAAATAGTTTTCAAGTAAACGAGCACTTGACAGTAGGTAAAAAGTGGTTTGCTGGGTTTTTGTCTCCAGTTGGTGTAAGCAGACTGGTTGTGACCTCTGTGTTGTTACAGAAATCAAGGATTGATACATTTTCAGCTGGTTTTTGTGCCCCTGTAAACACTGCAGTGGAGTCAGGGTCACTACAATGAATTCATAATCCCAGGAATAACAGTAGGGTTCATGCTTGGAAAGCGCTTTTCATAACTTTAGGGGAGTTTTGAAATGATAAAGCTGTCCTAAACCAGGAGAAAATCAACAAAACTGAAAAGACCCATGACATTTATCTCACATGCCCTGTGCTAGCACTACCAGCCCTTCTGTGCAATAACCTCGTTATTGCTGAAATTCCTGAGGGATTCCAGCCTGCCTGCCTATGTCTGCCTGCTTCAGACACTGAGATGGGACAGGCCTAGAATAAATCAAGATTCCAGGGGTTGGAGATGGATAGGGAAAAGGGATGCTGGCTCTGCTTTTAAATCTTGAGTTGGATTGGTATTTTAAGATACTGAAATGCACAGCCCCTGCTCCCTTGGCTTTCCACAGCTGTAAGTGCAAAGGACATTTAGTGCCCACCCAGAGAAAACAGATGGTGTTTCAGCTGTCCAAATAAGTGCTGGTTACCTTACTTTTAAATAATATTGGTGATGATTTAATCTCAGGTGAATTTAGAGACTGCCTCATAATGAAAAGTTTTTCTGCATTTTCATCATCTTGAATGGCATTGCTTTGCTTTTGGGGCTGGTTTTTGTCATCTTAGACCAGCACCGTGAAGCTGCTCTGTTATTTTCTCTGTTCATTTTATTTTCCTTATGCCATACTTATTAGAGTGTTCCAGAAAGTTGTTTTCCTGTTAATTCTCTCTCTATAAATGTCATATCCAAAAATACATGCAGTATGTTACTGTATGCAAGGATATCCTCACTTCAGCCAAATGGGAATGTGAGGTGTTTATTGCCAGAATCAAGAATGGTTAAAGGAGTGCAGTTTTTTCTTCACAGGAGATTAAAAGCTCTGGAATCTGAGCCCTCAGCTCTGTTATACTATAGGAAAATATTATTAATTTAAATGAATTTATTTTATTTTTTAAATGATTTTATTTTTAATATATAATTTATTTTAATTTTAAAAATTATTAATATTTTAAATATGTGCAAAACATGTTAATTAAGACATTGATAATTTAATTGTCTCTGGCTTCTTTAATTTATATTTTTTAATGTTTCCATTCTTGTTTCATTTTCATATGGGAGCTGCTAATGATTGTGTAAAACCTTGCTAATGTGAAAACCTGAATTTAACTAATGCTGCAAAAGGTGTTTCATAAAAAATTATCTGCCTGAGGGGATTTTTTCAGTTCTTAAAAAAAAATCCTCAGTTTTAGAAAATGTATTTTCATATAAATCTATTAGTTTATAAAGTTTGTGATTGTTTGGTTTGGGGTTTTTTTATTACTATTTTTTGAAGGTTTTAACAGTTTTGACTCTGAATTGATGAGATGGTACTGGGGTTATCCTGCCCTGCCATGTTTTCTGTTTTGTGATGTCCCTGGTAAAACAGCTGAGGAGTCACTTGGATATTTGGAAAGGAAAGAAGTTTGTGTGCTGTAGCAATTGAAATATCCCAGTTCACACATCCCACTGAATGCAGCCCTGCCAGGACTCGTTCCTTTGGTGACCCTTCTGGTGTTTATAAAAGTGCTGCTGTGACAGCCGTGCACGTGGAGTCCACTTTTATCCATTTTCACAGGTTCTTCCTTGGCCCTTTCTCTAAAGGAACTGAAATTGCAGAGCTCAGCTGCTCTGTGTGTTGTGAAAACTGACATGCAAATCTTCAATGTGTTTCTGTGTGTACAGATGAAAAAAGTACAGCTTGAGGCTTTTCCAAAAGAATCCAGAGTCCTGGAAGGAACTGGGCATTAGAGGCTGTTGAAAACCCCAAAAATGCAGCAGTCTGTTTCTGGGTGCTGAGATCTCATTGCTGATGTAGTCCCTGGGTATCAAACCCACAAATTAGTTCATTAACTCATCTCCTATAGCCTGCTGAGTAGCTGCCACTCAAAACCAGCTCTCTCCTGTTTCTAGCCATTGATTAATTAGATTAGTTCTTCCCAAATCACAGATGCTGTATTTGCTGTAATTTCACGTGAAAAGCAATATATTCTAAGGACTTCCAGCCCCCTGAGATTTATCTGTCAATGCTGAAATGTGGCCTTTTCATTCTTCTATATGCTCTCTTCCTTAGACTGTTGTTGCTTAGTTATGACACCATTTTTAATTCTTATTTGATTTCCTAGCCATATTTCAGACCATTTTTATGGGAGGATTTTCAGGTTACCATCTCTTCTATTGTTTCTTGATATTGTCATTCTAGGACCTTGCTATTTACAGGAAAAAATGTTGTTTGTATCCATGTTTTCAAGTAAAAGGTTGGATATTAATATCACCTCCAGCCTTTCCACAGTGTTCAGGGAAATCAGTCAAGATCATTGTGTGGCTTTATGGTAGGGAAAGGGAGAGGTAACTATACACAAATACAGAATACTCTTGCTGGCTGATTTTTCAGATGATTGCTTCTTTCTGTTGGAAAACTGTCCTAACACTGCATTAATTCACTGTCACAGTCAACAGTGGATTAGAAAACTACAGTTTTCATTTATGAGGGGTGGTTTTTACTTCAGCCCATCACAAAGAAGATGTGTTTGGACTGTTGGAAGAAATGAGCAAAAAAAAGAAAACAAACAAAATTTTAATAACAAACTTTGAAATGTGAAATTTTAACTCAGCTCTGATTCCAGCCTACAAATTACTTTGGATTCAGTGCTCCTTTGGGCAGCTTTCCATGGAGACAACTCTGCAGGCACTTGGCTTTCAGTGGAGCCTCTATCACTGACTCTTGGGCAAGCTGCAACTGCAGCACTTAGTGCTCAGGACACACAGAAATAAACAGAGTCCTGCTTGGTTCCAAGGTCTGGAAGTTTTCAGAGGGGCTTTTCCTTGCACTGCCAGACCCAGGAGCAGAAGCTCTCCAGGCAGCAGGAACCCGAGCCAAGGGCAGACAGCTGCAGCAAATCACATGGGCAGCAAGTGCCAGGAAACCCCTGTGCAGACAAGCTAACACATATCTGCCTGGATTGGGCTAGAGAAGTGCTGAATTTAAAGACAAAGTCTCTGAAAATTAGGTTTTCTGCACCCACACATAGTTATTTGCGTCCAATATGCTTTTTGTGTCTTGCTCCAATAAACTGCCCTTGACTCTGTGCCTGCAGCTTCTCTGTCATTCTGGTGCTGTTATGGGTTTCACAAATGATTTTGAGTGCCAGCAGGGATTTTGGCCTTTAACCTTTTAAATTAAAATACATGCTATTTCTCTTCTGTGTCATTAATTTCATCACCTTTATTTTTTTCAACTCAGTCTTTGGATTTCTAATCCACATTGAAATCAGTGGGTGAGTTCTACAGTATGCTTAATATGAATAGTAAAAAGCTTTTTTAGGGCAAATTCAGGATATTTAAATGTGGGGTTTACTTTTCCTTAGATGCATTGTTATTCTAAATGATACCACCGGTACTTTGTAAGGCTGGGCTAAGACAGAAGTTGCCTGGGGAGAAAATAAGCATGAAAAGTTATATCAGGATGGAATACTTGAAGATGAGAAAGATGCCAGGCTGATAGAACGTGTTTGCTGGTCGCTCCTCTGCGCAACAACAGGGGGAGCACTTACAGCAGGCAAGTGAAGAATCCTCCTAGCTCGGGATGAGCTGTGGGAAACACTGAGCATCACAAACGATGCTGAGAATGCTTCTACCACCAAGTATCAGTTATTTGTGCATTTAATATGTCTGTGTGAGAACGTGTGCACGTTTGTATTTTAACTGGAGGATAATTCTGCGTGGAGAAGAAAGCTCTGCAACGGGATGGAAATGGAATGGAAGTGGTTTGTGCATCTGCCACCTGCAGTACATCAGGTCTGTCCTTGCTGTGGTCTGCACAAGGGTTTAGAGTCAGTGTGAGGGAGCTGCTTCTGAGTGCTCCCTCGTTAGGGAGCTGCCCAAAGGGAATGCAAGGTAGGCATGTCCCACTGCTTGGTCTTTTTCGTTTGCTCCCTGCTAGGTCATTGCTGCAGTCATAGCACAAATGAGATTATCAAGATAATTAACAAATCCTGTCAAACCAACAAACACCTGCCTAGAACAAATGTAGGCTTTGGTCACCTGCACTCACCTGCTTCTTGGGCTGCTGTGGGAATGGTCTGGCTCATGGACCATATTAAACTCTGAGAGCCAGTATGAGAGCTTGGCCCAGGCTGATCCTTAAGAAATGGATAATTCAGCCCTAAGGAAGGAAAGATGCCCAACTGCAGCTTCCCTGGGTGCCTGTTGGCAGAGCCTCTTTTAGCTCAGCCCACAGCCACATCAACGGGAAGAATACTGAATGTCATTTGCTCTTCTAACTGTGATGCATGTTCCCAAAGAAATCTCAGTAATTAAGCTACATGTACCTATTGCTGGTTTGTTTCAGTTTTAATACATTTTGGCACTCTTTAAAAGCATATTTATTATATGGATAAATCTGCAGAGTTAGGATTCATAACAAAACTGTAGTTAAAAGAAGAATTACTACTGTAGAGATAATGGAAGTATTGTGTGGATGAGGAATAGAGAAAGGTATGGAAGTTCACTTTGCAACATGTAGAGTGATGTGCCCTCAGGTACGTAACCCTTCAGAATGTAACTCAATGTAGATCAGATTCTGACCAAGAGTGAAGGCAGTGAGTGAAAAGGTCCCTCACTGACTTTGTTACTGCACAGAAACTGACCATGCAAGAAAGCCGTGCAGGTGTAACTGCCACACTCCCCAGAGTGATTTTATGGTTCTTGTTTAATGTTTGCAGCAGCTGAGAAGTGAAAGTGCTTGTTAAATCAAACAAGACAGTGGTGGACCAAACCATAAAGTTTTAGTCTTTTTTTTCCTCTTTGTAGCCATTTTCACAGTGCAGCAGGGATTTCTAGCAGGGATGCATGATCAAATGGTGGGCCTGAGTTAGGTGCTTCTGTTGTTGACCTATTTACTTTTTTTTTATTCAGCATCCTCTGGAAGTTTTAGCAATCAAGCTCTATAAGAAAGTGCAGGTGCAGTGTCAAATGGATACTATCTAAAGCAAACTGAGAAGGATTGTACTGGTGTGGCCTTGTGTGCCTCTTTTTCCTTCAGAAGAGCTCGGTGTCTCCCAATCCAAGACTCAGTTGCTGATCATCCATTGAGATGTAAACCAATTTAGATGCATGCTTTACTCAGTAACCTCAGTAAAAAAACTCTCTAAAAAATTCTCTAGCAAGATGGCAATATACTTTTACCCATATACTTTTACTGCCCATAAAAGCCAAGCAGTATTTTAGCAATATTCAAACACCCAAGGTTACATATAAAGAAGAAATGGAGTTTCATAAAAGCTAGAGACATCTGTAAATGCCCAAACAAGTTTAAGGATCCATGCCTTGCAAAACTTTTTCTCCATTCTCAGGTATTATTTTGAAGGAAAGGTAGGTGGTTTCACAACAGGAGGAGCATGAGTGCTGTCTTGTCACCTCAGTGGTAAGAGAGCTTCTGAAACATTTTGGATACTGGCAGTACTCGTATTTATTTTTTCTTTTTTATTATTCAAACTTAGATTTTATCATTTTCTCAGGGCTTGACTGACTTGGATGAAACTGTCTGGTCAAAATATGATAAAATATTGAAGAAGGAACAAAATATACAGGTGCATGGTATCATGGTCCTATGCAATTTATTACTGCCAGCCTGTGAGAAGCTGAATTTCTTCCTGTCTGTGCTTGACTGGTGTGCTGCAGTCACTCCCAAAGGTCAGCCACAGCATTATACCTTGATTTATGCAGAAATTAGGCTGTTAACTAACAAGATCTTACCGAATGGGACATTAGAGCTGTGGGAATGAGAGGAAATGGGAGGTTACTTCCGTAGCCTAATGCCCAGGACACTTACCTGAAGGAGGAAGTCATAAGCTGTTCTTCCTGCTTCATGGAACCCTTCAGATTTAAAATGAATTAATTGTTAATCTTCTGTCTTTAATTCATTAGTCACTGAAAAAGTACAAGGCCCATCCAAGATCCACTTCTACACAGAAGATCCCTTACCACATAGAAGATGATTTTGCTGCACCTCCTCACTAAGAAATTTCATTAGAGCTTGAGGAAGTGATAATATTATTTTTATTCAAGTCTTGTCTTTGTGAGATTTTTTTTTAATATTATTCTGACAAGTTTTATGGAGTGGAGATGGGCATAACTAAGCTTTTTGCACACTTTAAGCACAAATCTCTTATGTAAAGTGAGAGGCAGGCTTTCTGAAGTCATCCAAAGCCAAATAAAATTTTGTGTTACATCTTTTACCAAATGAAAATCATGGGTGGGAGATTATCTGAATAAAAGAGTTTGTGTTGATGAAGAGATAAATGATAAATGCATTGATGAGGGTTTATATTGATAAGAGTCTATACGTGATATTCATGAGGATTTTTTAGGGGAAATCAGGATATTAATTTTTTTTATGTTGTTTCTTCAAGCTCTTATCATTATTTTACTTTTTTTCTTCTACCTTCCTTGTACCCCCATGGGCAAATTATCCTTCTACTTGACATCTCAGCATGGGAGGAGCAATCTTTCCCTGACAGAAGATTAATGATATTAGCATGGTGACCTAATAGGGTAAATGTGGTCTATTTCCAGCCCTCTGTAATCCCATCGAAATCCATGAGTCACACTGAGGGTGCTTGGCCTTAGTCCCTTTCCTTCCCTGAGCTCCCATGACTTTTTCTGCTCTCAAAGCTGGATGCAACCACCTGATTTGTTGAAGCCATTGGTCAGAGCCATGCAAAAGGCACCTCTGGCCAATGATCCAGGCTCTCCCAAGCACAATGGCTCCCAAGCCTAGAGACAGGAACACTTTTGACAAATGGTTTGGAAACTTCCAGATGTGCTGAGAAATCCTAGAAGTTTTATTCCAAACTAATGGATGGAATCTGCTGTCTAGTCACAGTGCTCGAGACTCCACTAATTAAAGCTTCTCCCTGAATTTAGTAAGCCATAAATTCTGGCTTGTGCTTTGCTCTCATGGTACTCAGTCTGGCTATTCTGCTGGATAGCTGAAAATGGACGTAGGTTATCTCTGGAGAAAGCAGAGCAAAAAATGAAGGATTATCTTTTGAGGTTTTTTGTGGTTGGGCCTGTCAGGCTTGAACTCCAGTTGTTCTCTATTTTATGCTCTGCAAAAATAAGCATAGTCTAAAAAAATATTTTTTTAAAGTTCTGTAAATACAGTGCAGGGGACAGGATTAGCTGCTAGGGCACTTGGGTAAGATGGAGTAAATTAATTTTGAATGAAGCTCACATTGAAATTTCAAAGGCCAAATTGTTTCCCAGTAACTCACCATTAGTGCCTGATGCAATTGGGACATCTAGCTAACTGTGCTTCTACTTCAGGAGTAAAAATTAAATTATAGTAAAAAGAGAGGGAAGTGTCATTTAAGACGTGTCAGCACAGACTATTCCGTGCTTGATGTTGCAAGTGAGAGTTGCTCAAAAGCAGGAAAACCTGCACAGCCCTCCCTCCTGGAATCACCAGAGCAGCAAGTAGTCAATTACCAACATCTTGATCATGAACTATCAAGGGAGGGGGCGGTAGCCCATGGAGTTTCATAAACTGTAGGAACACAAAACCGTGTAAGAAGAATGCTATTTTTAAAAAATCCTTCCAATAAAACAATATTAGAAAAGAAATCTCTGCTGGATATCTTGCAGAGATTATTATTTCTTGCAGAGCTATAGCACCAAGACTACATTCTCATTTCACCAGATATTGCTCAAATACCAGGAGACAGACAGCAAAGATGAAAAGAAAGCACACTACAAATATTGAAGTAGATCTGGAAAGGTCACTGATAGACACTTTAGTTTTGGTTACTTTTCTGAATTCTAAAATACACAATGAAAAGAGCAGAGGGGGAAAGAAAGACTGCATAATAAGTTGAATATTTTAGATCAGAGTGTGATTCTAGAGATTAATTGCTGGTTAATTTGTACATCTGAGTTCTACTTGGACCAAAATTAAAGAGTAACAAATGTGATTGCATTATGAATATAATCTGGATGTAGTAGAAAAGCTAAACAACTACTTGCTTGACAGCCTTGTGTGTTAGGTTATTTTATTCATAATTGCACAAAAATATAAGGTGGTTGCAAAATGCCCTGCACCTGATAAGGAGGTTGCACCTCACTCAGCCGAGCTGCTCATTTCCTGAGGCTGCTGCTGTGGGGTCACAGCGCAGAGCTGCTGCCAGAGCACACAGCGGGCTGGGCCCCTCTCCCTGCTCCCCTCCTCAGCTGCCGTTGCTCAGGCAACAGGATCGTTCAGCAGCAGAGCAATAACAGAAGGAAGCTGTGAGGGTGGGAGGAGAGAGATTTCCCAAGGGCTCTGGAAAGGGTGGAGGAAAGAGAAGGAGAATATTAGTACATGTTTCA
Organism: Hypocryptadius cinnamomeus; assembly: GCA_013400635.1. NCBI lineage: Eukaryota > Metazoa > Chordata > Aves > Passeriformes > Zosteropidae > Hypocryptadius > Hypocryptadius cinnamomeus. Next base: position 134,745 of record VYZP01054774.1, read on the forward strand.
GAGAAGATATTTGCCCTTGTTGTACAGAACCGTGCCAGAGGCTCCTTCAAAGCACTGCAGTTATGCTGCTTTGTAAGTTTCCCATTTGGAGCAGCTTCTTTCTCTGTCTTGGCTTTTGCAAGAGGTGAGCAGATGGAATGAGGTGCCAGGTGCTGGAGTGTTGATATCCTCCTGAAGGGGCGTGCCTGAGGGTTCGTGCAAGTGACTTTGCCTGGTAAACTTGGGGTGAGGCACATCATCTGCTCTGTGTTGGGCCAGTAGCAAAGCTCTGTGACACAGAGGAGCCATTGCAGCACTCAGGGCTTCTCCTCCCCTTGGCTTCAGGAGACCTTGCTCTGTGTCTTGGGGGCTCTCACCTCAAGAATCACAATCAGAAAGCTTCTGGTAGCTGGTTTACCAAGTAGGGAAGATGGTGTCTGAAATCATCCTCTCATAGGAGTGAGAAAATATTACAAAGAAAAAAAGCACAACCCCACACACCTCCCCACATTTCTGCAACTGCATTTGGAGTATTGATCCCTTTATCAAAGCTGGTCAAAGTAAGAGCTTGTTACTGAAATTCCTTTGAACTTAACGCTGGTGAAAAATAAATGTTTCTTAGTTCTTAACATTACCTCTTCATTATAATTCGATTTAATAGCTATTACTTTTATTTCATCAGTACCACAACATGAACACTCTGTAGGCTTAATGCAGTCTGTCCTTGCAATTCTGATTTCCAGTTAATTAAAATTGATTGGCTGACTTGACATTTATATTTATCTCATCTTATGAAGGATCCAGGTTTTCCTTCACATAAATTTTACTGCTGCTCTCTGTTAGCTGTTTTGTGCAAAAAAGCTTTACATAATGTCAGATACAGTAAAAAAAGTATCTTAATCTTTTGAAGTTGCATTGCACTCAAAGCTACTATCAACAAGAAGATTTTTCCCCTTAATTGCAAAGAATTACTGTTTCTTTTCATGGTCATTTTTGGAAAGTTTTGAAATGAATTCTTACAGCAATGCTGACAAAAATCTTGGTCATAATTGCATGATTAGCACTTCTCGTGTTGGCCAATACTATTATCTCATTACTTCCCTTGTAGAAAATGTACATGTGTTGTGTCTCATCTCCGACAGTAAATTCCTTGGAGCCCTGATTGTCTTTTGTTCTATATATAGTTGTCCTGCAAATGAAGTCTTGTTCGTGAGCAGGGCTCTTGTGCAGGGTGGTAGCAGAAATCAGAGCTTCCTCCTGTATATTTTTCCATTAAAATGGGCAGTGAAGGCAGCAGCAGAGCAATGGCATTGACAGACTTGTTCATGCTGGGAGCTGCTCCCAAAGGCTGCAGGGGGCTGCTGGAAGTGGTTTTGCCACTGCTGCAGAAAAAATATTCATTCAAGTTTTTACACTTTGCCTCCAAGTTTGAAGTTCATTTCTTGAGAAGAACAGTTGGCTACATTTGTATCAGTCCGAACCGAGGGAATTCTTTGGAATGAGACGTAGAATTTAGAGCCAATAAGAGGAATAAATAGAATTTATTAGATCAGGGAAGGGAGTGGTAAGGTAAGTGGAGATGTGTCAGAAAGGGAATTAAAGTTAGTTAGGAGTCATATCCAAGGTCATGAGTGCTATGGAAAGAAGAGGAGATAGGAGCTGGCCGAGGGGATGGTGATTCTGTGCTGCAATCTGAGGCACTTAACGGGTATTTAATGTTTTGGGGCACAGCATCCGGGATGTCACATTTGATGGGAAGCTGTGACTTTGTACCGTGAATGTGTCATGTTATCCCATTAAAATGTACGTGTCACATCACCAGGTATATAAATAGTTGGTTTTGTTTTGTTACCCTTTTCATCTGTGAAAGAATTGATGGCTCAAGAACAGAGATGGGCAGTGTAGTGCTGCACAGAAAGGAAAGCTGAAAGAGGAGACCTGGATGCAAGTGAGGAAGGAGGAAAGGAAAGTTTAATATAATTTATGAACTTTGAGATGGGAGAAAAACAGAACAGGAGAAAACTGTAGGAGAGGATACAGAAATGTAAGGGAGCATAGCCACTGCTTGAGCTGTGAAAATCAAACAATGCAAATGTTTCTGGGTGAACAGCAGGGAATGCTCAAGAAAACAACCATGAATTCATAAAAAAGATTGAAGGAATGCCAAAAGACAGGTATAGCTTTATTTTTCAGGTGGAAAGACTGTTATCCAGTGGCCCTTCAGCTGGGGGCTGTATAGCTTGTATGCCTTTACTTTTTAATTCCTCTAGGAGAATTCTTTGGGTTTTTTGGGATTTTTTTTTAGTATACAAAAAGCTCCTTTTCACTGAGCTCTTCCATAGAAGGAGACATAGGAGCCCAAAAAATGAATGGAATTGTTTACAATCATATCAGTATTGAACGGAAAACTCCAAAAAGTGAAATTATTCTGGTTAGGAGGGAGAATTTCTTTGCAATACGGGTATTATAATCTCAGGGGAGATAATAGATTCTCCTTTGGGATATTTGAAACTGGATTGAAGAGAAGAGCAGAGAGGTGAGTGGTGGGGTACTGAACGTTGTGTGTGAGCACAGCAGTGGTGCAGGATGGGTGCCGTGTGAGCTGAGCCAGCACTGCACTGCTTTGCCATTTGCAGCAGGTCTGTATCTTTAATTAGACTCACAGACAAGTAATGCTGCGTGAATTTGCATCCCAACAGTTGCATTCCAGGCTGGGATTTGAAGTGCAAGCAGGAACTGGCAGCTGCTCATGGAATATTTGAATACAAGGTTATATTCAGGATTTTCCTTGAGCTCTGAGTATGGGTATAAATATTCTTATGCATCAGGATTAATACATCCCTCATTAGTTGCCCCTGTCTAAATCCTCTTTGCACTGAGATACTTACAGGGTGGGTTTAGTTATTCTTAGGGTTGATCCTTTGGCAAAAAAATGTATGACAGGGTCTAATAGTTGTACACTTGCTTCTGCTAAGCCCCGCTATTAAATATACTTCTAATTTCCATTTGGTGAGCATATGCAATTTGTCTTCATAGCTGTGGTTGCAGGAACAGGTTTGTATTTTTCTTTAGCTGATGTTTCCAAATTGAGTTTTGTGTCATCAGCAGAGAATTTTAGAGCTGAATTTCTTCCTCATTCTACAGCCTACATGTGGCAGGATGTTTTTTTGAAGAGGAGCAGCTCAATGGTCTTCTCATTCTAAAATGCTTTGGGAAATTCCCTGGTTGCTTCATACACTTGTAAATTTAGATTATGCTTGTCACACACAAATAATGCCAAATTCTCTTGTGCCTCATGGGAATATCTGACTCTTGGAGGTATTTATTCTGCTGGGTTTGGAATGACAGAGATCTGTACAAACAGCAGTTTGTCCTTCTCAGAACAGTGGGGTGATGCCTTTGTCTGCAGAGAGAGAGTCGGGGCTAGGAATAGGCATGAACTGGAGTCTTACATCCGTGTGTTTGGGAGCTGCAGGGAAACAGGGATTCGTGGTCTTCAGGGATTCATGGTTTTGAGTCCAGGTCCAGGCACAAACCACACTTTTATCAGGAGGTGAATCAGCCTCGCTGCTGCTCAGAATGACCACAAGGCTTGGAGTCGTATAGTCGACGCCTACATTTTGGGGCTTGGGATCAGCTGTTGAGACACGGTGGGGTACCGGCAGCAGCACAAACAGCACAGGCCATGGCAGGTTCAGGAGCTTTGCCGGGCGGTTGGGTAGCCCACTGCCACCTCCGGGAGGGAAAATTCCTCTGGGAAGCGCAGAGGCGGCCGTGATCAATGAATGGCCGGCAGGTGGCGCCCGAGAACACGGAGTGCCGCGCCCGGTCCTGGCCCGGTGTCACCCGGTGCGGCTCCACGCGGATATCTCTTGGAATTCAATCCTACAGCAGCAAGTAATGCACCAAAAAGACACCCACCCATTGCTCCGTGTAAGAACCGAAGCTGTGTGGAGGCTGCTTGCAGTGCTAGTGACAGGGACAGACAAGAACTGCAGGATTCAGAGGGTAGTGCCCGTGGCAGGAAGGGGAAAAATCCCTGCTTCCAGGTGTGGCTTCATTAAGTAGTGAGTTATCTGAAAAAAATTCATGTGGCAGATAAACCCCTTGTAAAGCCTCGCAGAAGGCCAGGCCATTGCAAATAAATAATTGCTTGGGTGGGTGTAATAGGGATGGCATGTCAGGAATGATTTTTTTTCTTAGTCATGCTTTGCAACATGTGTTCAAATATTTCTTTGGTCTCATAAATATTGGAGAGAATATTGGAGAGAATAAGATGGGAGCCTAGATGGTGGAGCTTTCTTCTCTTGCTCTCAGCACTCAGGTGAAAACACAGAGGGATTAAAGATGGATTAGATAAGCATTCTTGAGGGAGCAAAGAACTCTGGGAACGGTACTCTGGCCTATTAATTGTGAAGGATGCAAAAAACTGTCTGGCCCTTTTCTGGTTGGAAAAGCGCAATGTTTATATTGGGTTTTATCTGATGTACAGCTTCAGTTGGTTTTGTTGGATTGGATGATTGTTTTTTCCCCTGCATATCTTTCTTTGTAACTGTTTCAGGGTACCCAAAGTGTCTGCACAGTTCTATTCAGGTGTCCTTTCCCTGGTGTGTCCCATGTGCCTTAAAATGCCAGCAGGACTGAAAATAAAACTGTGACCCATAAATGAATACTAAAACTGTCATGTAATGCCAACTTGTCAAGATACAAAAATTTACTTTTTGTAAGGCAATTTATTCTCTGCAGAGTTCTCTGCCTGATTATTTCAGAACTTTTTTGTTGACTTCAATGGGAAGGAAGTGAGGCTATGCCATGAATATACTTTGTGTGCCTATTTTGATTTAATCTTGTGTATTTGCTAGATGATGGGTGTGGAGGAGAGTCAGAGCATGTAATTATTATGTGTTAATTAGTGCCCTAAAGCTATATTTAATTAAACCTTTAATAGCAACAGATTACAAATATTCTTGAGAAATAAATTCCTCTTTGTGAAGCAGGGCCATTGTAGTGCAGCCTAACTACAAACCCACTGCCGACAGCTTGCACCATCCAACACTGATTTTTCTGTGGGGAAAGATAAGAACACGGGTAACGAAGGGCAAAGTGTCAGTGTCACCGTCTCAGCAGCTGAATCTATTCTGTCTGTCTCCTGCCAAACAGCCTATTAAACCTTTTAGCATTATGCTGTCTGTGACAGTAGGAGTTGGTCCCATTTATACTAACAGCTTCACTGAGAGAGTAGCAGCAATACCCTTCAATAGCCCTACAGATAAAATCCCGCAGAGTACATGGAACAAAAATTGCTTAAAATGTGTTGTTTTCAGTGTATTGTAGCACTTGTTACCTACCTAAGGATGTTTTACACACAGCCTAAATGTCATGTCACTGAAGTTCTATATAGGATTGAAAGTATGAAACTGTGTCTATAATTTCCATTTATTCTATGGCTTCTGTTGAACTGTTTGACCCTTTACAAGCCCCTTTGTCTCTTTTCTTCCATGTGTCCTCTTTGTAATTCTCAGTATAGTCCAGGATGGCACAAAGAAAATGTGCCAAGCTGAGCAGAAGTCCATTCCTAAGACCTGTCAAAAACATTTTCTCAGCCTTGCTGCACTTCAAAGCAGCAATGTTATCCTTTCCTAAGGTTTGCTTCCTTGCTTAGCAGTAGTTCAGAAATTCAATATGCCATTTGCTTATGCACCATGATTTGTTTCACAGGAAAAGCTACTTTTTTTTTTGCAGTGATGCTAGTTAACAACCTAAATTTGGTTTGGTTTCCCAAAGTACAAATATTGTTAGAGGTTTTTGAGTTATGGTACTGCTTAGAAACAGATCTCAAAGACTTTTCATCCCACTCGGCTGGGACTCTGAGTTCTGTGAAATTGCAATGTGCAAAGTACTGAAGGAATGGGCAGAGTCCGAGCTCTTGTCCGTGGTAAGATATCACACTGTGCTGATCCAAAATCCTAATCAAACAAAAAGAAGACAAAGGTAGACATGTAGCCAGTGAATATTTAGGCAGAATTAAAAATAAAACTGTGGCAGTAAAACTCCTCAGATCCTATGGAAAGTGTTGCTGCTCACTGAGCACACTTGGAAGAAAAAGCTTCTGAGACTTTTGGAGTCACTGGCAGAGGCTTCCCAGTCAGTGCTGGAGACTGTTTGAGCATATTATTCCATAAAGAAGGAGAAGCCTCAGCCTCAGCAAGACAGACCTGTGTTCCAGATCAACAGAACAATCAAATTAAAAATTAATAATTGGCAGTGAGGTGAGCAGAGAGGGAAAACTGCCCCGATTTGCCTATGCAAATGCAGTACCTCCCTGCTGTGTACCTGTACTGTGGGAAACAGCTCAGCAAACCCACACTGGGGTTTCTCCTGTCCACACTTGTGCTGCCACGCTATGCAAATGTTTACATTCCCACATGTTTACTCTGTACATTTCCCTTCTCTTTAGTTACCTCCCCAAATAATTAAATAATTAAACAGCTAATTTCCTGCAAAGATCTGTTGGCCAGTAAGTTTATTTCCAACTTTGCTGTTGACCAGGGTTGTAATTGCTGCAAATTGTGGTGTAAAGCAGTGTTTCTATTTCATGGTACAGTTTGATTTTCTTACTCAGTGTTTACAAAGGTACTGCTGCTGAATACCCATTTTTTTGTATCTTTCTGGTTAAATGAAGTTTTCCTCTGTCAGGCTTTCAAGTCAACAGATGCTAGCAAGGCAGACTGAGTGGTCTAAGCTGATAGAAGATTTTGTCCCCAAAGCTGCAGTCTGGGGAAACCTCCAGTAAATTCCTGGTCCCCATATGCTGTTATACAGAACAACATGTGGTGTCCTGCTGTCCCTTCCAGGGAAGCAGTGTTTGGGAGGGTGAGCTCTGTCTGCCACTAAGATGGATGAATTCATTTTTGCAGGGTTTTGTACACAGCTATTGGTATTACTTCCAGGCTCTGGTTTCTGTGTAGAATGAACTGATCTTGAGACTTCCAGGGGGAAAAAAACATCAGAAGAGAGAAAATCAGTCTTTCTTCTACTAGATGCTCTTTAAGGAAAGCAGATATGCAAATTTCTTTGGATTTCTTTCTAGCAGACTGCAGTTACAGCACACAGCACACTGCTGCTGGCTGTGTCCCCACTCAGCCCTTTGCTCCTTGATGGGCACTGCAGTAAAACCTCAGAATATTTACAGTGCTGCCATAGTGCTTGTCTCACACATGCAGCAGATTTGGCCTTAATTTTCGGAATTTCCTTATGCCACTGAAGGTTTCTTCACTTGGATTGACTGAGCAGAGATCTCCCAGCTCCTCCTTAAAGCCTTGCTGCTGAGGCCCCACCATTTTCTGTTAGGTAATTGAGGTTATTGTAACACATTACTTGAGGGGCATACAAGAGAAGAGGCTTCATCTGATATTCCAAAATAAATGCTGACACAGTTTTTCAGTTAAAAAAAGTTTGTCAGAATATTTTAGAAACTAACAATTAGATGCTAATATTTCTAGACTAACAGGAATAGAAATCAGAATTAATGAGTTCTCTGCAGGTACATCTGTCACATATTTAATGATATGAGGCATATTTCATGCTCACAGCACTCTGCCAACATTATACAACCCTTGTAATAGCTCTCTGCAGTAAATAGCTATCTTGCTTTGCTGCTAGGGTAAATGAAACTTAGTTCCAGGCCTGAGCCTTTAAGAGTGTTTCCCCCTAAAGTCAGTGGATATAGACATTACTTGGGCTGTCTGTGGACTTGAGGGGATTATTCCTGGCTGCGAATGTCCTTGTCTGAGCCCTCTGCACAGCGTGGAAGCTCTGGCTGCCACCGCTCTGCAGGGCCTGCATCACTTGGGTGCATCAGTTGCTGAAGCCCCAGACACAGAGAAGCAGCTATTTCCAAACATACCTGTTGAGCTGCTCAAGGCTTCTGGGACAGAGATAAATGCTAAATAAATACATTTGCTTGCAGAACAAAGTTTAACCTGAAACAACACTGTCAAGTTTCCAGTGGGTGGTAATTAAGGAACCTGATTTGTCTCTGTTACCATTCTGCCCTGTGTAAAATTACAATAATAATTCTACCTATCTTAGAAGAAACTGGAAGGATAAATATTTCCTTAGTGCTGAGAGAGTGTTGATCTAATAGAAATATGTCTTAATCTTTCTTATGATAGAATAAGAGTACTAAACTAACATGCACTGCTGCCCTTGAGAGTGCACATTCACTGACAGAGGCATCCTCTTCTTTTGGCAAACTGTGTTCATTCCAAATAAACTGGGAGACACTGGCCTCTTCCAGTCTTTCCATAATTTACAATATGGCCATAAACAAATTGCATCTGTGGTTCATTTAACCAGAAGTTTCTAAAAGAGTCTACTCATAATTGGAAATTTGTTTCAAATTCTCTGCTTTTTACTCATTTGGCTCACTCTCATTTTTAGTCCCAAGTAGTATAACTGTTATGACCATTAGTAGTTTTTGAGGTAAAAGCGGAATATAAGGAACACAGGCATTATAGTTTCAACAGCTGCTGCAGTTCTACCTGAGATATTGGTGTTGGCAAGCATTGAATTCACTTCTCCAAACCAGAAAAGCCACTTCCAATTGCTTTGAGCATGGTCCTGGGCGATGTTCATGTTTCTTTTTGAACTACCTTTTTTCAGGATAGGATAATTCCATGTATGACAGACATTTTCAGGCACAGAGGGGGACCTAAAAGAGAAGCTTTAATTTGAATCTTAACTTCTCTCGTATCTAGGGGCTGTTTGAAGGTCTGTGGGAATCCCATTAAAAGCTTAATTTCTAAAATTCAGTTCTAATTCTGAATTTTCCTTGGGCTAAAAACAAGGAGGATTTTTTTCCACCTGGATCTCTGGTATACATTGTGTCTTTGACATCACTCTTGGTGGCATTGACAGAATAGAAAAGCTTTCATTTCATCCATTAAGGGAATCTCCATTTACCCTGTGTGATAAAAACTTTTCTCATGAACATAGACTGTGCCTTATAACTTTGTTCTTGAACTGTAGATGAGAAATTATTCCTTGTCCTGGGAAATGGAGACTGCACTACATGGAAATGTTTGGGTTTCCAGAAATATCTCCTGCTGCACATGAGTTCTGAGGCTTTCCTGTCACAGTGCTAACACACCTGTTACCTCTGTGGTAATGCTCTTTTCCCTTCCTGTCTGCTGCATCAGAGCATCTGTTGTTTTGTGCCTGTGCTTTAAGATTGGTCTCTTTCTGCAGACCAGCATCCAGCCCAAAGGACCTCTTTGCACAGGGGTCATCTTGGCTACTGCCCAGGAGCTTCCCAAGAAAATATTAGTGACCAGAATTACCCAGCAGCACTCATTATTAGTTCCCTCACCAGGGCTTCTCAAGAATATCTTCTTTTTTAAGGATGTAGGAATAAGAGTTGTTGGTAAGAACTGTTGATACCTCGCTACTGTTGTTGTCCCTGGACTAAAGAAACCAGTGTAATTCTGTTGCTGTTCTTTTGCTTTATTATTGAGCTGTAGCATCGGGAAGGACTGTTTTAAAAAAAAAAAAAAAAGAAAATCCTGGGTGATGGAATCCTGACAGGACAGTCCTGATGACTGCAGGCTGAATGCATGGGCTTTAACAAGTGCCAAGTCTGCACTGGAAATTGCAGTGTGGCTTCCAGGGATCCAACCTGACCCTGAACTAGACTGTCCAGAAACAGGGAAAATTAGCCCATGGCAGACTCTCCTCAGGATTGCTGCAGCCAGGCAACTTCCAGGTCTCAGTCAAACAAGCTGGGCTTGCTTAAAACTAGTTTTTGTTTCTATGAATTGTATCTCAGGCTTCAGTAAAGATCCATCCAGTTCTGGTTTTCCTACTTTAGTCTAGGGAAAATACTCTGTGTGCTACAGGAAAAGCTTTATCAGTTGTGAATAACAAATGCTAGGTGGGCCAGGAATTTTTGTAGAATGTCTTTAAGGGCTGCACAAGCATCAGCAACTAGGCAAGGAAGGATGCTGAAGTGGAAGGGGATCATGTCTTGGGTCCATTCTCCATCTAAAAGGGGTGTTCAAACTGCATCAAAATACCAGTAACTCTGCTTTGATACTACTAAAACAAATTTCTGAGAATGATGTGTGAGAAAAAATGATAGGTTTCATTATTTTGATGTAATCTGTGAAGTTTAATTAGGTATCCAGTTTTAAATCCAGTCATGTTTGCATGTGGCTTCAGTACCTCCTCTTAATTCAAGAAGCTGTGTGTCCATGTTATTCTCTCTCAGACTGCCCTGCAAAAAGCCTGTAAAGTTGAAATGCCCATCAGAAATATTCATTACTTTTCTCTGTGACCTTCTTTATTTTATTTCTGAAAATTTGTTTACTAACAATCTACAAAATGTGAGTCAGCTTCACTTAGAAAAACAGAAAAATAGACAAACTTGAGTCAGCCAAACTAACTGTTCCTTCCTTTTTATCAGAACTGAACCTCAGGGAGGTCTCAGAAGAGGTCTCTCCTGCCTTCTTACTTTACTGTAGGAATGTTGTACCTTGCATATAATTCCAATTTGTGAGGGTTTAAATTGTAGAGAGTGTGAACTAAACTGTCCAGTGTTCAGCCCCCTGTGCTGTTCCTGGTCCCAGTTTGTGTCCTTTTGGGCCTCGCTAGGGTCACTTGCATATTGGTCATTGCCTCAGCTTCTCCTTGAAGTCAAATGTGCATAATGATGAGCTGGGATCCAGGCCTGTGAAATCCCAGAGCAAGGGCTGTGTTTTCCTGCTGTGCAGTTCATGTTTCACTCTGAGTCATGCTTCAACAGGTTCAGCAGCTGTGCAAGTTAAAGTGTTCTACAGGCATGTTCTTCTCATGTAAAGGGAGATGGAAAGGCAGAGTCTGAAATAAATCCAGGTTGATAAATATCAGCTGTGCTAATTTTAGTTAGAATTAAAGGTTTGCAGCCTGTGCATGGTTTGGGACCACCATGGACAGTTGTTTCTCCAGTTTTGATTGCTGTTGTTTTGTATGCCCACCTTTTGGTTGAAAGGAATGAGTCCCTTCCAAACTGGCAAGAGCAACGTGTCGATGTGTGGGCCTGGCCACCTCTGTTTAACTGCTTTGGCATGGATGTTTGTGATAGCCCCCAGCTATAACCAAACTTCCACCCACCTTTTTGATTTCACTAGGATTTGATTCTGGGAATCACATCTGCATATCTGCACTACCAACTCTCTGTGGCAGCCAGGTACACAAGCACACACTGCACAAATTAATAGTGCATCATCTGTTCAAGTTCAGCTTTCCCCTCTGAATTCCTCTGTCTCCTATTGTCACTTCTCTGTATTATAGATTTCATAATTGGGCAGCTCATGCATAAAAGATCCTTATTGATCAGCCATGATGTGAAGAAGTGCTGTTCAGACTTGGCATGGAGTTAAGCAGAAGTCAAATCAAGGACAGGGCTGGCAAGTGTTCAGGCTCAGGCACCACAATGCTGAAATCTGCATTTATTCTAATCTGTTCAGATACGATTTCTGCAATGCAGCCAGTGGCTAAGGCTGACCTTAAATCCAAAGAATCCTTGGCTGTTGGTCTGTTTCCAAAGGCTTAATCCCTTTTGGTCTTGAATTTCTTTTGTTCCTCCTTGTGCCTCCACAGAATTTTATGGTATTTCCATGGCTGTGTTAGTTTTCCTGAAGCAGTCCTGCAAATTACTTATGGATTATTGGTATTTTTGCACTTTCTTTTTTGAAGTAATAATTTTCCTTCAGTGTTTCAGCTGACATGCAAGCACACTTGGAATTGCATCAGGGCTGCTCTGTGAGTCCAGAGGCAGGACCCAGTGTGGTACAAGGCACTCCTCCAAAGAGCCTGAGCTGAGCACTCAGCCACTGCTTTCCTCCCTGTGGTTAAAATCCAGCCCTGCCACACCGCAGATCAGCAGCTCAGTGAGTGTGATGTGTTGTGTTACAAGTGTTATGATGGGAACAAAGAGGAAGAAGTAAGAAACAAGCTGTGCTGCCCCAAGTCCGCATCTGTGTTCTCTCTAGGTTACCTGGCAATGCTTTATTTTATTTTAATAGGAGAAATCTTTAATAGATAGAATCAGCTCTCTGTGGCTATGTAGGAAAGACATTTCATCCCTTTTGCTCACTTCCTGCATAATGTCCTTGGTCAATCTGGAGAGAACAGCTGCCTTTTGTACTGGGGAGGAGGTTACCATGGGCAGGACAGGGGAAAGCAGGTTCCTGACCTCATTTTCAGTGCCTTCATCTTCTAGCACCTGGTTTCAGCAATTGGTGATCAAAGTCCTGCAGGTGGGTAGTGCTTGCACTGTCTGATTACATACAGAGCTGTAAAAGATGTTTGGATCTCTAGAAATGTAGGGCTTCAAATTCAAGAAACTCTACAAGGTACATCTGAGTTAGAATTCTTCTGAGGGAGGGGATGCTCCCCTTCTACTCTGTTCTTGTGAGACCCCACCTGGAACATTGTACATGGTTCTGGTGCTCCCAAAATGAGAAGGGCATGGAACTGCTGGAGAAAGTCCAAAGAAGGCCACAAAGTTCATAAAGGGACTGGAGCACCTCACTTGTGGAGACCTCCCAGCACCTTCCAGGATCTGCAGGAAGATAGAGCAGAACTCTTCATCAGTGTGACATCCTGGAGTGACAGGATGAGGGGGAATGGCTTCAAACTGAAAGAGGGGAAATTTAGATACACGGAAGGAATTAATCTCTGTGAGGTTGGTGAAGCCCTGGCACAGGTTGCCCAGAGAAGCTGTGGCAGCCCCATCCCTGGCAGTGTCCAAGGCCAGGTTGGTCAGGGCTTGGAGCAACCTGGGGTGGTGGAATGTGTCCCTGCCCATGGCAGGGGGTAGAACAAGGTGATCTCCAAGATCCCTTTCAAACCAGACCATTCTGTGATTCTCTATAATTCTAATATTTATATATTTATTTCAGGGATAACAAGATGCACCTTACCAGTTACGTGCTCTTCCAGATAAAAACCAAAACAACCTGGAACCCAACCCTCTAAATACTCTAAGAATTTATTTTTTATTATCACCATGACAGTGTGTTTTTCCCTTTGACTTATTTCCTGGAAACAGCTGAATCATTTCTTGCTCAAAAGCTTGCCAAAATTTGCAGCCAATGGCATGGAAAATTTTGACACAGAGGTTTGTAAAAAGCTCAAGTCAGATTGTTTTAATGGGGAGTGGCAGGAATGTTCACAGTGTGGAGATCTGGGAGCCCAGACTGTAATCCACATATATGTAAACAGAACTGTAATGTTAGATCACCCAGGGGAATAGAAGAGGAAAAACTTTTCTTCTGTTAAAGGAATGCAAAAGATTTTAAAGCAATCATTTTTCACTACTAGTGATTGTGTTCCTGTGGGTAAGTAAGGCCAGCACATTAGATTTGCAAGTGTTCTGGAAATCTGACCTTTCCTGTAAATCTGAGCAGGATGACTGCCTTTGGTTTCATCCCAAAGTGTAGATGTGTATCTTAGCACGGCGGCTGGAAGCTTTTCTGGTTGTGGCAGACACTGTTTAGCCACAAGCTGAGGTTCCCTATCACATGCTCAGTGAGATTCCGCAGGACAAAGGCTGTGTAAATTGAATTACACTAACACCACCTATGGATTCGGGGCTAGCGCATTTGCATTACAAACGCCCTTACAGTGTGCATGCCCTGCACTCACCAATTAGGCTTTCTTCTCAACCCTCTTGGTCCTTCATAAAAAGAGGGAAGGTTTTTTCTTTCCTGATGGAGTTGCAAAGAAAAGCTGCTAATGAAGGACTGATGAATGGTCTGATTGTGTTGCTGTTTGTATAGTTTCACCTTCATTTGCATCAGTACCAGGCACAGATCCCAAGACTCATTTTTCACTTTTCAGTGCTCCTCTTCTTTGGCCCCTGCCTGCACTAGGACCAACCAAACAAGCACATTTATCTTTGCCTCCCGGAACACGGACTCGGAATATTTCCCTTCGTGCATCCCAGGGGCCTACACGTGGTGGGATGGGACCTCTCCCCAGCACATCTGGCTTCTGTTGCAGGTTGATTTGGGAATCTGACACCAGCTGGAGCGACACAAAATGTACAGGGAGCCGTCACTGCTTTCCCTCGGGAACACTTAATGCATCATCTCTAAGTGTGTCTCCGTTTCCTGCTTCAAGGAATGGATCTCCCATTTAGTATCTTTTTCCAGCAGTTCCCACAGCGTGTTTGCCACTGTAAAATAAGTCCCCACACCTCCAAGAGCAGAGAAAGCACACAAACAGCGTGTCAAATTGCTTACACAGAACACCCCAAAATGATCCAATCAAAACTGAATCGATTCCACAAACAGTGGAGCAATCCCTCTCTTCCTGTAGGAGCAAACGGGCACACACAAGCCATGTTTGACTAGTGACTCTTCAGTTCTGGAGTTCTTTGGTTCTTCCTATTTTTCCTGACATTTTGAAAACATAGCAACTGCCAAAAAATAATGATTTTCTTTTTAAAGAAGGAAAAAAAGAGAATGAAAGAATGTGGCCCTTTGTTTTCTATATCTGTTCAGGGAACAAGCTTCATTGATTGAATGCCAGGAAGAGGATAATGCAATCTCCCATTAGGCTTGTTTGCATCTTTTTCCAGGATGACAGTTAAAGTCTGCTGGCTACAGATGGCCTTTGACAACTGACAACACTCGCTGTTATGCCAGTGCATGACTTCATCTGTGTGACACTGCATGTGACTGCAGCTTTCTTCCTCTTTGCTTGCAGGAACTATTCTCCATTTCAGGAGCACCAGAAGAACAGAGGAAGTTTCCCTTGCCAGAACCAGAAGCCTAAAAATGCCTTCCAGGCACTGGAAAAACCATATTGTTGGAATATTTTTGTTTGCTTGGGCCTTTAACCACCAAGTCTGAAGTTCAGAGGCCAAATTTGGTAAAGCTTCAATACTTTTTTGAATGGACATTTTTTAATGCTGGTAAGGCCCACGTGGGCATTTCAGAGTGTCCCATGCTCCAGAGTGCTTCCCAAAGGGACACCAAGCTTTGCAGCTTGTGCTAGAGGTGCAAAGGCTGCAGACCTGTGCTGGAAGTTGGAGGAGTTGTTGTCTTCTCAGAATCTTGGCAATCCCAGGGAATGCTGCAAGTTGAATGAATGAAGTCATCCATCATCTAGCAGTAACTGGAGTAGGTTGAACTCATTCCCATTCTGTCTTTTACTTCAGAAGCAGGAAAAAATTAAGGCTTATATTCTAGACTTTTAAACACAGGTCACAATTTGAATTATGGTTAGTAGCTATTACCTTGTCCTAATTTTTATTATAACTATTTGATCTAAACTTGGTTCTCAGGCCTGTTCTAACACATGTCATTTACTGCTGGCTTTTTTGAAAAAGAAGGGAAAATATTTTATATTTTCTTCAACACTTTTTTTTCTGTTTATTGCTCTGGGCAAATAGAGAGCTGAGATGACTGAGTGGTGTGGTTCACATACAGTGTATACAGGTGCTGTCAAAGTAGTCCATCACAGGCCTGGATTGGGGATGAAATCTAGCAAATACTGGGCCTCACATCAGAAGATGGCAGCCAAAGACTTAAATAGAGACAAAATTATTAGAAGTCATATTTTTAATCCTTTTTTAGTTGTAGTGAAACTCAGGAAGCCTCCTCTGAACTATGTGGCACAAGCATTTCAAAGTCTTCATCTTAGTAATTCAGTTTTAGCAAAATAAAGAGTATAAAAATGAAGAGTATAAATAATGACCTCTATTTCTTTGAAGATCACATTTCAATGATCCTGTCTTCACCATGGAGCCACATTCCTGTGAAAATTCCACTGCCACGAGGCTGTCAACCATGCTAACAAATAGGGAAATGAATGTGCTTAGCTGAAAATTTATTTTCTTTGAGTGATTGTGTCGTTGAGTCTGTCAAAAACTGTGGGCAGCCTGGGAGGCACATAAAAACTGAGATCCCAGAAGTTGTTTGGTATTAGTGAGGAGAGCCCTGCATCTGCAGAGCATGAGTGAATTCCATAACAGTTTCAAAAGGCAGTTTATTAAAATAAAATTTAACTGTCCTGGATAACTAAAATATCTTAATTAGAGGAGAGTTTAGGAAACAAACCAATGTTCTGAGAAGCTAATTCTCTCTCTGTCTTGCAAGCAGCCCAAATAAGCCCTTGTGTGTTGAATCAGGCACAGAGTAGGTCTGTGACTCTTCAGAGGATCACTTCTCCTAGTACCACTAGTAAAATAATGTGTTCCACACAACCTGTAAGAATGAGTGGGACAGATGCTGCAGATTTCACTTTCACACTTGTCCCATCTGGTCAGATGGTAATCTAAGGGATGACAAAACAGAGGAATGACACTGACAAAAAGAATTTCTATCCTAGTTCCTTTAGTCATGTGGTGGACATGTTGGATGAACAGTCAGGGTCACATCCAGCCTGTTGGAAGTGCTGAGTTGTAGTTCCTGTTCTGTTCTGTTCTGTTCTGAAATCCATCACCTCTTCTATCAGGCAGTGATTGATCTCTTCAAGCTGGCAGGCACATGGCCAGCTAAATGTCACCTCTGCTGTGATGCTCCAACCACCCTCTTGACAGACTTAGCTACCAAAATATTCATATTATTCTTACAGAGTCTCCTGATGCAACACTGCTTCTGAAAGATCTTAGATCAGACAAATTGATTGCTCCTTCTGCTCTTGGTTCTTGTGACAGTGGATGAATCTGCTTTCTTGTTTTGGGACTTCAGAATGTGTGAATTTTCCCCTTGGTCAGGCTGATCTTTCTCTATCTGATGACGTGAAGTTGAGCCCTTGGAAAGGACAGGGAAGAACAGCAGCAGCTTGGCTCTGAGCAATCACTTTGGCTGGCAGTCTGGGAGAGAGCACAGTCTGTTGACTGGCAGTGATATAAATATTCAGGGCTGGATTGACAGTATGCAGGACATAAGCCTGCTGGGAACAGTGAAATTGAGACATGACTTCTTTCCTTCTTTTGTGCTCCTTTGTGAAAGCATGAAGGGTGTCCAGCAACAAGTTTCTTTCCTCCCCCAAAATATGCTGTTAGAGGACAAATGGAGCTGAGCAGCGAGGAGTTGTTGGTATTGTTTTCCACTTGGTTTCAAGTTCTGCAAACAAAGCTAGAGCTGGTAAGTGAATATTGCTTAGCCTGGGTGGCTGGACCTTCCCAAAAGTGCTGAGTCTCAAGGCTGTTCTTGCTTCTCCTCAGCTAAAGAGGGGCTGTGTGAATGACAGAGAACTTTGGTGTTGGCTACATGGGGCTGTTTTATTGCTGTAGTTCACTTCATTACCTATCAGTCTGAGGCTTGATGCAAAAAATAATGAGTTTTGGTGACAGTGAAGACGCAGGTGTCAGTGGCAGTTAGGGGGCTGCATTTAAAATCTCATTAATGTGGTGACATCAGTACTGAGGAATGTTATTTGTGGTCAAAAGAGATCAATGGTTCTACTCCAAGACTTAACCATTAAGAAAAAAAGCTTTAAATGGCTTTCTAGTGTGCTTGTTTCCTGAATGTTAAACTGATCATTAGAGCCCTTTTTAACTTGTCCACTCATGGGTCAGGTAAAACCAGTATGATTATTCAGAAGCACCCATCATATCCAGGTGGGATGAATGTGGGTGCTAAGCTGAAGAACAGCAATCCTGCTTATCAACAGACCTAAAACTGCATCAGGTCTGAGATTTTTCCCAGTAATGTAGCTAGAACCTTGAATGTTTAACTGTATTGTGGAGTTGCATGTGAAGCAGAAACATTTCATTTCTGTACTTAGATTTATGTCCTTTATTTCCTCTCTTCCTTTGGGGCATTTTCATGTACACAGCAGGAGCACACCTGAGATGGGCTCTGAAAATTGTTGTGTAATCTGTAGGCAAAGAGCATAGCAGGGGAAAGGTATGAAAGGAAAACTACCAGATTGTGAAAGGGAACCAAGACTGACTTTCTGCATTGTTCTTATTGGCACATGCTGTTTCTGCTTCACATTCTAACGTTGCTGAGAAACCCTGTCATCTGCAAACAAAACCAGCTCCTGCAGGATGGAGTGTGTGCAGAATGTAAAGAGGGAGGTGTCTGTAGGCAGCCTATAGAAGCTTGCCACGTTGCTTCCATGCACAAAAAAAGTTCCTTACTTTTTGGTACCAGACTCACCACCCTGACAAGCAACCTGGCTGCACTTAAGGTATTTTATGTCAGGAAGTTTTTCTGAAGACTTGATTCGCATATTCTTAAATAGTAAATACAAAGCTGGTGTTAAGTTATGCATTATGATCCAAAGCATTGGTCAATGTTGTATTGAAATTGCAGCATGTGGAATTATAGCATGTAATTTTCACCAGGAACACCCATCTCAGGGCTTGTGGCTATTTCTCCATACCCTTGAAAACACTGGTAGTTTTAGTACTAGATTTGGTAAATTCTTGAAGAGTATCTCTGGTTCATATTATATTGATGATAGAATTTGATCCTGTAGTATCTTTAATAGGTTGGTCTCTGTCCACTTTTGTGTGTCCTGCCATCCTTTTATCTCAGGATGAAAAAAAGAGACTTAGTTGTGAATTCCTTTTTGAGCCGTTCCCCAGCATTTACCCAAAGAGGGCCAAACCTGTCCTTGGATATTTAGAAGCATAGCTGTAACTAGGACGTGCTGAAATAAATAAAATAAAAATAAAATAAAATATATTCCCAGTGATGAAACAACTGAACATTTTCTCAGGCAAAAGCTGCTTAGCCAGACTGAGAGCAATGGCCTGGCTGCATTCAAGATCCCTACGGGAAGACACTCCTGGTAATGAAGCCTTGTCACCAGGAAGCTGCTGGTAGCAGATGGCAGTGCACAGCCTGGGCCAGGGGTCTCCTCACATTCCAGTTCCCCATTATATCTGCACGGGGCTTCTCTCCTTAATAGGGGAGTCGGAGCTGGGCTTAATGGGCTCTGACTAATGACTAAAAAGGGGAAAAGATGAAGAATTGGCTCCTTTGTGATTTTCCTTTCTTTCTTTCACCCATCTTTGACAGGCTGTAAATGGGTTTTCTGTAGCTGCTGCATTTCACTGGGGAAATGAGCAGGGTGTGTTTTTAGATGATTAGTCATTATCTGTAGGGTTTGTACTCAGCCCTTGCACTGCATCCCTGAGAGACCAAGGAGGCCTTTAAGTTTCCAAGTGGGAATTCCTACTGGGATGTTGATGGGAAAAAAAATTGCCTGAATTCTGTTCATGCCCAAGGCAGTAACAAGACCTGTCTGACTCCATGGCTTGTGACTAAAGCAGGCTCTGGGCAAGCATGTGACTACCTGGCTCCTCTCTAGGAGCCTCCTCTGTGCCACCTAACTGTGTCAGCACCGTGGGGAGAGAAAAGACTCCATTGTCTCCATTGCCTCAGCCCACCCTCTTGCCTTTTAGAAGGCTTCAGATTTCCAGATATTCATGTGTATGTTCAACAGACAGATTTTGGTGATAAGGTTAAGTAATGTAAATGTTTATTCTTCAGGCTTAGCATGTAATTCCAACTTCCAGGAAAACTCTGTGGAGTAAATTCCCTGATGCCCCATGTTTGTGCTCTGCTTGCAGAGAGCTTGGCATTTGCCATGTCACAGTGTTTGTAGGAAGTGTGTTTGTTGGATCAGTATTTCACTGTTGCAGTCTTGAAAAAAGAATGAGGGTGGTTCATGAACTGAGAATACTACAGTCTGTATAGGGAAAAACCAAAACCAACCTTTGTAATCAATCTATAATCCAACTAGAAAAAAGTGCTGTCTGTATTGGTATGTCTTAGGTGAGGCTGTAAGGCAGGGAAGGAAAAACCTTTAATTCAGGCAAGCTTTTTTCAAAGCTGAGAACATTTGGGCTTTTTTTCAAAGTACATAGAGTCCCCAGACAGATGCAGCCATCAGCCTCTTCCAAAAGCCCAATATGGTTATGCCACTGCACTGTGCTGAAAGAGATTGCAGAGGTTATTTAGTGGGGATTCCCACTTGGGTGTTTGTGGGAAGAAATGACCTAGTCCTGGGTCTTGGCAGGTGAAAATGTGTGAAGCACAATAGGGGCTGGAAAAGAGAAACCTCTTTCTCAGATGGGGAAATGTATAGATAGATAATTTAGGCTACAGATTTTGGCTTAGGACACCTGAAATATTTGAGAGAACTTTACACAGCATGTTTCTTAGAAATGAGTGATATCCCAGTGTCTCTATGACATTTCATATCATCTCACTTGGCACTGAGCAAGAGATCCAGTCTGAAAGCAATTAATTGACTTGGTTTAACCAGGTAACACATGGAGATAAATGTTACATTTACAAAGGAAGGTGAGTGGCAGATACAAAATGGATTCTGCTGTTTATTACTCTGAGAGTAAGCCAGAAAGAACAGTAAACCCTGTCACAGTTTACAGTAGTGTCTTTTATGTGTCTGCAAGATGAGGAAGTCAAGCCATGAAGATTTAATGTCTCTGGAATTCAGGGGAAAGATTCCCTAAGGAGCTGGGGTAATCTGGAGACTAAGGCTGGGGGACAAGGTTTGCTGTCACCTCACAGGTCTGTGTCTCCTTTAACAGTCACCAGTGAATTTTATCACTGTTTCCTCAAATTAAAAAAAAAAAAAATTGTTTAAAAACCATAAAAAGATTAGAGGATGTTAGAAGGAAACAAGCATAGAAAGGTGGAAATAACTATATTTCTGAAAAAGAGGAAGGGAATGAAGGCAGAGTGTTGAGGTGAGGTATGTCTGACAGGAGGATGTATGATTTGAGAAGAGGCTGCTCCAGGCTTACTCCAGTGGCCTTTGCTCTGCTGCCATTTTCAGTCAGTGGTTCTGCTTCTCCACGAGAAACAAGGGCAAGCCAAAAAACCACAGACACCTCCAGGAGGGAATTAGGCTCAGCTGGCCTCAATAACACAGGGTAATTAACATAATTGGCATCTCCTTGTTTATGGTAGCTGAGGATCTGGCCAAAATAAGTGCAGTGTGTAGCACAGTTGTAATGTACCTACAATTCACAAAAAATTTGAAACACTTGTAATTTCTGGTGTATCCTGTCAATAACCAAAGCAGGCTCAGTCATTCACGTCTGTTTGAACTCTACCTGGAAGAAGCAGTAGCAGATTTTCTGACTCAGGTACGTAAAATGAAGGCTTTTGTTTGGATGTGGTAGATCAGCCACACTTTGATAACATAAATAACGAAGTGGTAAAATGCTCTTAGTACCCTACTAATTGGTTACAATGGAAGTAAAGGGCCTTGGTTGAAAATTGCTTAATGGGCAACTTGAGATAGGTTTCCTTTGTTTGAGAGGTTGTTTAGGTGTTTGTTGTACTGTACAGATAACAGAGTTTTGGTCAAAAGTCTTAGCCTAAGTCAAAAGACCAAGATCAAAGTTCCAGAAGAAAAAGCAGTCTGTTTCAGACAGGCTTTAATTGCATTTTGGAACAAGAAAAGGACAAAATTATCTGTCTGCTGTTGGTGGATGGAGAGAAAGAAAAGAATGATCAATAGAGCATGGAAATGAAAGAAGAATAATTGTAGATCTGCCAGTGAAAGTATTTTTTTGAAACAGGAACTCAGTTTCAGCTGTCTCAGTTTACCCACTGGCTGCTCCCTTTGGTACTTTCACTTTCCATGGCAGAACTTTCACTGATCATTTCTGCAGCTGGACATTCCACATTTCTGCCTTCTCCCTAGAGATAAATACTGAATATCTTGCAGCCCAGGTGGTTGCTGTCTGGGCTATAAGGGGAAAGGGACATTTATTGAATTAATTTTTCTGGTCAGAATTTAGTGAAATAATTCTCTGCTTAGCTTGCTTGTGATTTTTTGTTATGCTTGAGCAGGATTATCTCATGCTTTTGCATGACTGCTATGAATTAAGTCTCTACCAAAGGTTTTACACATCCATCTGCTGTTCCTCTTTACCATAATGAATCTGCTGGAAGATCCCATTTGGAAAAGGCTGAAGTTGTGATATCTTTCAGTTATACTGAAGTACTCTTGGATTCCTGGGATCAAACAGGGCTAATTCTGCAGTGCCTTGGGGCTGTACAGAAATAATGGGAGCAGGAACTCAGGCAAGTTCTCAGGGATAGTTCCTGAAATTCAGGTCCTCTATTTGGAGCTAATTCTTTATGCACCTCGGTGTTGCTGTTAGGCAACACAGGCTTATTTCCTTGAGTAAAATTCACATGTGCAGGTGAGGCTTGTTGAGTATTTTTGGCTCCAGTGTAAACATGAAACAATGTAAATCAAAGTGTGCTGGATATATTTTTATTGCTGTTGCGATCTTGTTGCTTCAATACACAAACAGTAAAATACAATTTAGGGGAAGCTAGAAACTTAAGGTTTATTGGAATATTTACCAGTAAAAAGGCCTAAACTTGATATCTTTGTGATGATGTAAATTCCTGCAGCCTAATGTAAGTATCTGCTGATGTTTGAGGCCTGTAAACATTTCTGCATTTTTGAAGTCAGAGGATGGATATTTGTCATTAACTGTTTCATGAAAATTGAATACAGATCACAGCCTGACATCCTGGTTTACCCTGTACGTGTTAAAGACAATTGCAGGGGGTTTGTACTGAGGGCCATCATATTTTTGGCTGGAGTCTGCAACTTTTATACACATTAATTATTTTATTTTTTTGATTACTTTTATTGAACTCTGCATGGAAATATTTTCAATGTGGAGCCTTGGGCAGTGTAAATTCTTCAGAGGAGCAATTATTTTGCCTAATTTTTGGCTCTGTTGTAACAGGAATTATAATTTAAACACATATCAGAAATATATTTGTAATAACTGAAGCGGCAAATACACTTTCTAAAATGTGCTTTGAGAAAGGACATATCACTTGCTAACCATTGGGAAGAAATTTACAGGAGTGAAAAAACATTGGGTTTATGTAAGCTGGAAGACAAAATCTAAATTTGTCAGATAGACTTGTCTGTGTCCCTGCATTTGACTTGTCATGCTACAGGTATTTAGGAAAATGGAGATTAATTTTATAACTGACTACATTTGAAAAGAAATGTACTGTCAATGTTGTGGGCCAAATAAAATCTGGTCTCAGTGCTTACTCCTGTGATTTCAGTTGAAGTACTTATGGTAAATCAGATCTGGGCTTGACTATCAACCATTTGTTGATCTTTTTACAAAAGATCAAATTTAAGTCTTGCTGTGATCAATCAAATTTCTACTGAGGTTTCACTCATTCCAACTAATTTCAGACCACGTCATCCATTGGCCTGATTTTTTACATAATGGGATACTTAGCATGGATTTTGGTCTTTGTATGGATACCTGGGAACACTCAAATATATTGTCATTTGCCCAAAATTTTGAGCCAAGTTTTCCATGTTAAATAATTATATCTGGATGAAGTTATAAACTCAGATTAGTACTTTACACTGCTGAGTAAGTTTCACCAATTTAGTGTGGAAATGTGTTAGATTGTGTAAGATTTCCTGCTGCAACACCTCTCTTACTGAAACCTTTCGTAACAGAGCAAATCTACTGACTCAGGTGAACATTCATTTTTTCCCTGGACCATGGAAGAGTAGCCATTCAGAGATGTGCATCAGGTCTTGTAATTGATATTTTCTAACTGCTGTATAATGGCAAGGGCTCCAGCAGCATCTTTGCGTGCCGGGCTGGAGTTCACTTTGCGTGCCCAACACTAGAAATGTGTGGCTGATAAGCTGATACACTTTTTATCTACTTTGGAGCCTGACTGACATCTCCAAACACTGTTGTATCTAAACAGCTTGAATATGTGACCTCATTCCTTAAATACCATCACTTGAACAGCTCTTGTTGCTAAAATAAAAGCGGTGTTGATTCTCTGTTGTGAAAACTCCCCCAGCCCTTCTGACAGCCCAAAGCAAACCACACCTCCTTTTACTATGATTAAAAGGTTCATTTGTAGCCATTCCAGGGTACTGCAGCGAAGGCACCCAGGGGTTTGTCACTCTCTTCATGTTAACCTGTGACTGGCACAGAAATTCAGGCACATGGAAAAGGACTCGGGAACAGTTCCCGAGGAAAATGATCCCAGAAAGGTGAAGTGGCTTCGTTTTGTTTTCTTAGGCTGACAAGTAGTTTAACTACTCTCTAAATTGAGGGAAGATTGGAATTGAGCCAAGCTGAAAAAAAGAGGCTGGGATCAGCTTTCCCCTTTTATGCTGGTTTTTAATGCTCAGAAACAGGACCTCTGCATTGCAGGCCTGTGTCAGTGCTTTGTTAAATATAACTAGAGTTTTGGAAACACAAGCTATGCCCTCCATTCAAACACAACCACATGTCTCTCTGCAAACAGTGTCTGTTAAAAAAATCTTAGCATTTTCATCTCTGAAGACCATTTCTGTGAGAGAGTTGAGGTGCACATCCTCTGCAAAGTAAATTTTAAAAAAAGTTATTTTTTGATGAGCATACTTATTTCTTAATCCTTAAACAGACTTTTTAGTTTGGTGCTGAAAATCTCCAAGGAGAACTCACTACTTTTAATTTTTTCATCTGGTGATAGGAACTGCCATCAGGGTTAGTGTCTGATTGTCTGTCACCTGCTTCTTAAAGCTCAGTATTGTTTTGGTAAGGGAGGAGTGACTGAGTGACAATGGCCATCTGCATTTTCATTTACAGCAACCAGATTCAGCACTCACTCAGAAATAAAGGACTTTGGACACCAAACCTGAATTTTGGGGGGGAGAAGGGTAAAAACTCTTGGGCAACTGGTGATCACAGCAGGTTGGACACGTCTGCAGGAGAAAGCCAGTGCTGCTGACTTGCCCATTGCCTGGGCACTCCTGGTGGGACAGGGAGGCTTCGGGCCAGCCTGAGTTTGGCACTTGGAAGGTGAAGCAGTCGCTGCTGTAGGGAAAGCGCTCGGTGGCGACTCCACAAAGCTCTGAGGGTCAAGAGGAAGCACTTTGGGGCCAGTATTGAACGTGGCTGGCAACCAGGGTAACTAAGCCTCTGAGGGAGTTATGTGCTTACTCTGCCTGCTGCCAACAAAACTCCTGCCAACATCTTTTTGTTGCAGATGAAGTCTATTAATTCTGCATGCATACACAGCAGCAGAGAGGGTCTGACATCACGCTGGCCTCAATGGAACAAAACACAGACATGAGGAAGGGCAGGCGCATCCCAAAGTGGCAAGGAAGTGGATTGGCAATGTTCCCAAAAAGCAAGGAGAAGCATTTCACTCCCACGAAGGCACTGGCTGTGTGCTGGTCCCTAGGAGCACTGTGAGATGTTGTAAAGGAAACACAGTTTAATGATATCTAGAGAACACAGGCATTTTCTCTGCTCGTACTGCAAGAATTTGCAGACTTCTTAACACTCTGCTTCCAGAGGACTCAGGTGCACTGAGTGCGCAGAAGTGGCAGATGGAATCCTGGTAATGACTTTTAATTACATCTTTGTGATACTTGGCATATGAATGAAATTTAGGCTTCCTGATGGTTTTATTAGATCCATAAGTGAAAAATTTACAGACTGAAGGAAAGAGCTGAAAATAGGGCTGTGAGGAGATCCATAATGAGTGATTTAATGAAGTAGTTAAATCCACTGTAGAACACAAATTGTTTTTAATTGGAGACGTTAGACAGTTTAATCTTTCTATCAAATGTTCAGAGGAAATCAAATACCCTGTTGTATAAAAAGCAGCTGGGACACAGGGAGAATGGCCCTTATATCAGTGCTCTGTAAGAGGTCAATGACAATTTTAATTGATGCTATTTCAGTTCTTGTGGTATGGTGGTAACTAGAATAGAAATATCTGAACTGCTTGTTCTTAGAAATGTGTAGACTTTATCCAGGAGAATTTTCAGCTTAGACTCAAGTACAAGGATTACATGAAATCTGCAAATACAAAAAAATGGGTACAATTAAAGATTATTTTGTGGATACATCCCTTTCCATTTATTTCTGAAAAATACATGGAATGGCAACATTCACTTATTTTCAAAGACACAGTTAGCAGTGTGGCCAGATATTATTAAAAATGCATCTTGTACGAAACCTAGTATTACAGTTCTAGAAAAAAGTTTTAAACAATTGCTTTAAAACCTTTTCTTTATTTTTTTCTTTTTTTAAACTTTGCAAAGCCCTTTTTATGTTTCTTTCTTTGTCAGCCTGAGAGCACAGCATGGTCCTACTAAATCCATCTCTTTGGTGTCAGTGTTGCATACCATCCCAAATAGAAACTAAAGGAGCGGGAATATGGGCTCAAGTTGGAATAATAGCAGTATTCCC
This sequence comes from Hypocryptadius cinnamomeus, assembly GCA_013400635.1. Lineage (NCBI taxonomy): Eukaryota > Metazoa > Chordata > Aves > Passeriformes > Zosteropidae > Hypocryptadius > Hypocryptadius cinnamomeus. Next base: position 160,972 of record VYZP01054774.1, read on the forward strand.
AGCTTGGTTTTGCTTTTTTCAAATACACAGAGGAAGATTGCTGGGTCCATTAGAGACAATAAAGGAAACAGAATGTAACTAATTTTGAAGGTAGATTATTTCTAAAGTTTATCTGTCAAGAGACCTACATTCATTCATTCATTCATTTAAAAAAAAAAAGAAGAAATCTCTGGTCTTTTGGTCTTTGCTATGGGCAAAAGTAGGGCACTGGGAGGTGGTTTTTGGTTCTGCACTAAACATTTGGAAGGTGGACTTTGTGAATCTGGGACACAGGGGGAGTTTGTATCAGACTTAGTTTGGAGTGTTGTTCATCTGCTGATTCTGTGCTCTTCATGGAGCCCACGTTTCTCGTGGGTCACCTCGAACGCCTCCAGCCTGAGTGCAGCCAGCCAGGGGCTGAGCTCACACCTGGCCCCAGCAGAGGGGCTCCACTGCAGCAGCCTGAATCCATACAAGCTGAGTCTCATCCAACAGCTCATTGCTGAAGAAGCTTGCATCTGATTTTAGTCACAATATACATAGTATGAACTCTCTAGAGTTAATCTTTACCCAGGCTGGTAGAAATTAGGGTCGCTTCCCTTTTCCCAGAAGCAAATACACCTTTGCCTGGTTCCACACATTTCTGGGGTTATCTTTTGAACATGTTTATCAACATCATTAATGTGTAAAGCTGTGCTGTGCATTCTTAGAAGGAGGTTGTTCTCCTTCCACTGCAGAGCTGTGCAGAAAAGCTCCCTCTGGAGAACCAAGAGGGAGATGATTTCTCTGCCCTGCTTCATGCCCAGAGCGTGTCCCTAATCCACAGCTCCAACCGCTGCAGCAGGGCTTCCCATCAGTCCTCGTGGGACTTCAAACCCTTGTGAGCACTGGGGATTATATCAATACTGGTGACTGTGTTAGGCTAACATGTGTCCTTTGTCCCCTGCTTGCTTTCCCAGACTCTTGTTATTTTGGCTCACTTGTGTTTCTCCCTTGGTCCCAGCAGTCCCTGGGTTTGTGGCTGAGCTGTCACTCCTGTACACGCTCAGAAGCAGAAATGCTGAGCTGAGCAGCTGCATCTCTTCAACTGTACATTTCCAGGTCTGAGCAACTTTTGTTTTTTCTCCCCAGATCCATTGTGCTTTCAAGGTTTTAGGTGTAATCCTTCCAAAGAGCATTAATCACATTAAAGGTTTAATCATAGTAATGTTTTTGCTTATTACTGTTATTATACATGCAAATGTCTTTTCACCTTTTATTTGTGGGTGGGGTTTTTTGCTTAATAGTTGATTAAGGTTGCATTCTTAGTCTACAAGAAATTTAATATGAGTGATATTCATAAATGCATAGACTCATATTTGTTATTATTCAATAAATTAATGCGTGGCTGTTTCAGAGTATTGTCTCAGGGTAGCACCTTCCTATTTTGATATCTTTGTACAACTGGAGCAAGCAGAATGGAAGGTCAGGCTATGAAGTCAGTGCTGGCCATACAGAGAGCAGTGTAACAACTGTCTCTTGATTTATTTTGCACCAGATTTTAGTTCTCTTGCCTTCAGATACCCATAAGCAGCTCCATTTTACTGTAGTAACACTCTAATCCACATCCCTGAGAGAAAAATTGGTCCTCAGAAATAAATTTTGAATAAAAAGGTGAGTAGAGAAAATATAGACTTAATTGTGTACCTAAAATAACAGAACTGACTCAAACTAGATACATTCAGTGCAGCAAGGGAATCTGAAATTAGAATTTTTTTTCTTTTGTTTTCTGCCTCACCTGGTTTTCTGCTTGTAACGAGGGCTTTATGCCCTTTTCTTTCTTCTGTCTTCTTTTCAAATAAAACTGAATCAAACTATTAATACATTCAGTACAGCAAGGTAACCTGAAATTACACTTTTCGCTGTTTCTTTGCCTCATCTATTTTTGTGCTAGAAAAGGGGATTTCTTGCCCTTTCCCTTTTGTCTTCATCTGTTACAACTTCTGTACATTAGGCTCATGATTCATTTCACTCTTTTCTCCTAACCCTCTCATGTCTGGCCACAGGCCACTTTTCCAAAACCCCAGGGATACAGATACCATTTTGTTCTGCTTTCTTCTTCCTCCACCTGCTGCTGACTCTGCTTGGCTTGTCCTCCCATCCCAAAGCTTGCTCAGCAACCAGCACAGCTTCTATCCACAGCTTCCCACCTTCCCCATTTGCCATTTCCATCTCTCTCCCATGTAACCATTGCTGGGGAGTCCCAAAACTCTCAGCTCCAGTGCTGGTTGCTCTGCCCGAGAAAATGACTTTATTCAGGCACAAGGGCAGGAACTGCCAGCCGTTCTCCATGCTGGCTCTGTTAGGTGGCCAGGATTTTTGGGAGAGCAGCACACAGCTCATGGCAGGGCCAGAGTTTCCGTGTGGCGGCACTGAGAACACAAATACATGCAGCAATCGTGTGGGCTCTTTATCCAGGTATTGCCAAACCCCAAACCCGCCTATCCTGTCCAATCCCATGGGATGTTGCCCCGGGTGACACAGCTACAAACACATATATCCCACACATCTGTGTGCTGCCAAGGCTCAGAGAGGATTTTAGACCAAAGCAGTCCTGTGCTGACATGACACAAGAACAAATGACAGTGAAATTGCTCTTTGTATCATGCCATAACTTCATGGGCAGAACTCCTTCAGACTCCTCTGAAGTTTGCCGGCGTGGGTTACCAGGTTGGGCAGTGCTCCCAGCTGAGTGTCTGCTCTGGCTGCCCAGCGGGAGAAATCTGATTGGAAAAGATTTGAAAAAGCCCCTGGTGGCAGAAGGTATTTATAGCCCCGCACAGCGTCAGGGGCTGCCTTCGGCACTGCGGGCTCGTGGTGCTGTGCTCTGTAAATCACAGATTATGGGGGCTTTGCTTTAGGAGCTTACAGCTGAGGAGGGCTCACAGGAGTGTGTGCCATTACCTGTCAGAGAACAGATAGTGCCTGGGTATGGAGCTAAACCTTGTACTAGGGGATGTTACTCTGAGCTCTCTTTGATTTTCTCAATGCATGTCTATCTTTCCTTACTTGTTCTAGGCCTGCCTTGCAAATCCAAGCAAATCCCAAACATTCAAGAGAAAACAACTACCCAAGAATGGGAAGTGGAAAAGCTGACTGCTCTTTTTCCACTGACCCCTTTGGTTTGTTGTTGCCTCAGTTTTCCAAAACACCCCTACGCAACACATCTTTCATCCACCTGTTGTATTGAGCTTTGTGAACTGTGTGTAGGAGGAATTGACTTCGTAACGTGCCAATGTTGTGTAACACACTGAGCCTTGGTACTTGGCTGGGGAGCCTGAGCACTCCAGAGGGTGGACTGAACCTAATTAGTGTCCAACAGCCAGTCTGATAGATTTGGCTTTTTTGGTTCACATTTTGGATATCCATCCATCCATCCGTCCGTATGCCACACACAACTATAAATGCAAAAATACTTAGACTGAAGGAATATCTATAATTTGAACTAAAATTTCTAAGCAGAGAGGAAAAAAAATCCCTAACACAATGTGTTAAATCTTACATATTAGTAGGAATGCAATAAAAACTTAAATATCATCCAGTTGCCATAAAACAATCTAAAACTGAAGCGATGTATCATATACTGTGTATTTATATGGTGGCACCTGATTTCATTGTCAAAGCAGTTTAAATAGCTCTTGCTATTTCTGAAAAATATGAGTGATGACATCCCATGCTATTTTTAGGAATAATATGTTTATCTTTATTTAGTTGCACTTAGATGGATGCTATATGGAGAAGTAAGAATTACCCAGTCCTGGGCTGTTTTTAGTCTGGGGGAACTAAAGTTAATGGTTTGTGATGGTGCCAGTGCTGATCTTTCTGTTCTGTGGGTCAGCAGCTGGAGGTCTGGTCCATTTTGGAATCTCTCTTTGTCTGCTCCCAGCTGTCTTCCCTCTTATCCCATAGTGGGATACATAAATTACTTTTACAAGTTCAGCATTCTGGAGCAGTCATAGAAGTGGATTTTAAAGGGGGGAAAAATTCTCAGATGAGGGAAGAGAAGCTGATTCTCCCAAGGCAGTAACTATCACTCATCTCATGGAAAAGCCAGGATGGAATATTACACTTAATATAGAAAGCATATCCTTTGCGTGCCTTACAATTGTTCTTTTTCTTATACTCTTGAAGAAAAAGAAAGGATACTTGCTTCAAAGAAGAATTCAGTGCAACAATTGAACATCAATTCATTCAATTCAGCATGAATTCCGAGCTATAAGAAGGGCTAAACCAGGTCAGATGAGCAGAACGTGAGGGAAGTGATGATCTGCTGAGGGGCTTTGGCTGCAAGTGGACTGAATCTGAGGATTCTGTGAGACAAGAGTAGAAGGTAAGCGTGACACTTCTGTAAGTACTGCAAAGGTACCACATGAGTGATCAGAGGTACATTTGACCATCACATCAGCTACATGAGCACCCTGAAGTATCAAGAAACTGCCTAAATATAATCTGGGATCACCAGTTATTGAGCAAAATGGAGGAATTTTTAGATGTAACTAATAGGAGCAAGGAGGTTGTCTTCTCACCATCCAAGGAATGTATTTGAAATGCCAATCAATAGGCCTTTGTTTTGAGTCTCTGCTTTTTTACTAGGATACCTACAAAACAGTTCTACACTGTAAGAAATACAGTGTGCTAAAAGAACAAGTAAAATTGACATGAATTCAGTGGCAGCCTAAAAGGGATCACATATCTGTGTGCCTTGCTCCTCCTCCAGATGACTCCTCCTCCAGTCTAGGTAAAAAACTGCTGCTGGTGTAGTGTCCAAAAACTGCTAGGGAGACTGACTTTACAGCTCACTTCAGAGTTGAGGAATTATATGATTATATGGTTTACATTTCCCTACAAGTGTTCAAGGTTGGTCTTGAAACAACTTGTTTTAGTGAAAGGTATTCCTGCCTATGGAATACAGGGGGGAAAGAAATTAAATGGTCTTGAAGGCCCCTTCCAGCCCAAATAATTTTATGGTTCCATGATCTTATTCTTTTAAGCAACTGTCATTTACAAGAATTCTGTTGAATCAATTTAGTTGGATAAGTCTTAAAGAAAGAGTGCTATTCAAAATTCTGATTTTATTTTCCAAACTTCAAGTGGGTGAAATTGAATGAGAAACAAATAGCATACAACTAGCTGCCTTTAAAGCCAAACTGATGGAGTTTTTTTTTTTCTTCAATTTACCCAGGCATTTCTCCCCAGGATATGGTCAAATTATTTCCAGGCTCATATGTTAAAACTTACACAGGTTTAGCAACCTGATCCTACCTGATGGAATAAATCCAATAAATCTTAGCTAACAGCCTGTGCTGAAGTATTAATTTGAGCAGATGTTATATGTCATTCAAGTAGTTTTTACTGAAATATATGAGTTTTTCACAAGATACAATGAGAAGAGTAAAAACTATATTTGCACTGAAAAAAAAAAAAAAGGATTGAAAATAGTTTAGAGTAAGGGATACCTGCCAAACATCATGCTCTAGAAATCTGAAGAACTTTGGTTTTCTTTAGGGGCTAAAGTAGCCCTGTGCCACATATTTTCCATGTGCTGTTTTCTCAGTATCTTTTCCTTTCATTTCTGCTCCTTTTTACAGGATATATCAGAAAGACTTCAGCCTACAGGATTCCTTTTATTCCCTTGCCAACACTGTGGTTGCACTTAGGTAGTCCTTCACCACTGGCATGACTCACCTAAAATACATCCCTATCTACACCAGTCAGAAACTAGTTCCAAACCAGTAAAACAAGCAAATTCAAGTTTCCTATAGCTCCAGGTCTTACACTGTTTGCATCTCTATCCTGGAATATCTTCAGTCATTCTCACACCTCTCATTCTCCTTTTTGGTTTTGCCATCTGGGTAAATGACAGACAGGCAGGCTTGTAAAAACTACTTATATATACACCAGTGGAATGGGGAACCACCAGGTTCTCCTGGCTCCCTCTGCACAGGAGAGCTCATCAGCTCTCTCTAATTTAGCCAGCTGCTGGTTTCTACAAAACTATCAGGAGTTCAATATTCTTGAATCTTCTGCCACTGCCATGGTTAACTGAAATTGCCCAAAGCGTTCAAAGGCTGAAATATTTTATTTGGGGAAAGGTGAGGGAGGTAAAGGGCTTCAGTGTATGACCAGCTGGACGTGGTACTGAGAAAGCAGGGAAGTCATGTTGGACATTTCTTAGCTGTCCTATCTTTGTCTGACCCAGATAAAAGGAAGAGCTCCCTAAATACTCTAAGAAAGAAGCCTCAGTCCTGGTGGTGTTTTCCAAAGCTGCCCTACATTCCGTCCCCGGAAGTCAGAAATGCTCTGTGGCCCCAAGTACCACCATGACCCAGCTGCTGACTCCAGCTGCTGTAGCCTGCTAAAGGCATTTGCAAGGGACAAGTTGTTAAGAAGTGAGCAAAGTTCTGGAAAACAGCAGCTCTTCCTTTCAAATGTGAATTCAAATCGATGTGCTGCTTCCTCTGCGCACTTTGCCTGTATAGTTAAGTTTCCTAATTCCAATAGTGGTGCCATCAGTCTTTTCTACAGTAGTGGTGAAAATGTTGCCCCCATCAATCTGCTTGTTTTCTCCTAGGGCACATTTGGCAGCCAAGGGAATAACCCTGAATGTTGGTTACCAGGCTGTTTCTTTCCTAAGTGGGTCAATATCAATGCTGAGAAAGAGCAAAAATTGATCTCTAATATAAATTATATACACTTTTTCCTTTACGAAGCAAACCAGCTGAAATTCCAATTTATTGTAACTCTAATAAATCCCTAAGTTTTTAAAAACTCTTAAAATAATGTATGTAAAATGCCATGATTTCAGAGTGCTCATTCTTGCTTAAGTTCTAGTCACTGAGTGAGTGGCATCACCAGCTCAGTACCTGGAGTCAGAATATGGAGGTGATTTAAAATAAAAATTAGGAGAGGGGAACATGAATTAGAAAAAGTAGTTGATACTACCTGGAGCTGTTTGTTAATAGAGAATGGATTTTTTTTGTGTCTAGATCCAGTGGAGTTGATGGTCCTTATGTTCCTCGAGAGTGAGAAGTATTATGGCCAAACTGGTAAGTGAATAATTTAATTGTATTTCTTAAAAGTGTGAGGGGCTGACAAGTAGTAACATTAAACCTAATGTGGGGAATTACATGTATTCTGAGAATTACAAAATCCTGTGTTGTCCTTTAAGTAAGACCAAAGGGGTTCTTTCCAAGAAGAATAGTAATCAAACCAAATTCTCTTTAACAGTGGATCCCTGTGCAGCTTTAGAGAGGTGAGTTTTTCATGTCATAGTCTCATTTGCTGGAGAGCATTGTCATTGTTTTGGTTCCCTTCACATGTTACGTCTTTTATTGATGATCAAATGTGTTCTTGTTCGCTGTTGTAACATTTTAAGGGCATGCATCAGCTTTGGTCCCTTTGAATGACAGCTTACAGAGACCAAAAAGAAATTACCTGGATGCAGGAATTTAAAGCTACAGCTAATGGCAGCTTTTCACTGGTGGCACTTGGTGTCTTTTAGAGCTGTCCTGGAACTGCTCTCGTTCATGCAGATGGATGGGCTCAGCACGTGGCTGGCTGAAGGAAGTTCTACAGGGTGTGTTGTGGCAGGGCTGAATCAGAGTACTGTATATTGACATGGTTAGTGGGAGTTCTACTGTAGAAATTGATGTGTTTGATTCCACTCAAACAATTCCAGAATAAGAAGTGCCTGGAACAGTAAAGAATACAACAGGTTAGAGAAGTTATCATGAAGAAAATGTTATTTATAGCAGAGGACAAGGAAGGCCCCACAGAAGATTCTGATAAAGCCCAGCCTGGCTCAGTTACCATCAAGAGATGGAAATCCCTTTGTTCTATTGTTTTCACACTTTCCCCCCTCCATATGCTGCATTTGTATTAATAAACTAAGCAGTGATTTTGTCACAATATGCCACTGCTGATCTTGAAAAGAAGTACAGCAGGTGTGCAAGTGAAGACAAACCTGTGAGGCAAATCTGCTCAATTCAGCACTAGCATAATCTGAAAACAAAGAATTGCAGAGTTTTATCCTTCCAGAGATAAAGACATTATGTCTGAAACCTGGGAGATTGTCCTTAAAGCTTAAAAGGAGGGACAGAAATCCAGCCACCCTCGCCATTTTAAATCCATCCTTTAAAATCACTATCTGACACCAAATGTGGGGGTTTTTTCTGTTGGATCCTGCTGTGAAGTGACAGTACTGCATTTGTCCTATCACCATTATTAGCTTAGTCCATGATCTGCTGTGATATCATATTACTTCTGTGTAAGATAAAGCAGAAGGTCAGAGTGGATTGACAAAATCCCACCAGTACATAACCACTGGCAGCACTGCTGTGGAAATTCAGAAACAGCCCCACTGGGGTTTCTCTCTTGGAATGCTTTCCTTCCTAACTTTGCTATAAGAAAACACCTCATGAAAACGAAGTTTTCACTAAGTTTTAAGTAAAATAAATTGCAGAATATCTGCAAAATACTCCTACTTGTTGTCAATCTTCCTAGCAGAATTGTAAAATACTTTTCTAAAGAGCTAAAACCTGGCGTGTTTTGCAACAGTTTCAGTACTACAGAGCTCTGTTTTCCTCTTGCTTGTTAATTTGACTTGCTCAGGGAATATGGAACTCCCTTCCTGTTTTCCCCCAAGACCTTTAGTCACTTCCTGTCCCTAAATAAAAACTCCTTTCATTTGTTCTTAATTGATGATAGATACTCTTCCAAGTATTCTGATAAAATCAGCCAAATTATATATAGATTTTTCCTTCTTGTAGATGACCAAAAATCCCCGTAGTTAAATATGTCACCACTGTGTCTATACTCAGAATTTGATGAATTTTTAAAGGTACCTTGTTGCCTTAGGTTATATTATAATGGAATTTTTAAAATCCATTTTCTTGTTTAACCAAGAGATGCAAAATGTAGATTTGCTGGTGAAATTATAAAGACCTTATTCAATCAAAGTATTTTATTTGCTATGCCTCCATTCTGCTGCTGCTGTAGCATCCCTTATATCGCTGTAAAAGGGGCTGACTTGAAAAGATAAATGAATAATTTGTCGATGAACACCCAAAAACTTAGGGGCAAAGAATGGCATCTAAAGACCTCACATTTAGTCAAGGGCTTATTCACCTGCTGGGAACATTTATCTCCATCAGAATTACAATGTTGCCCTGATTGTATTTATAAAAATACTTTGCACATTTATTTTGGTAATTTCTGGTAGTGATAGGGAATATTGATGTCTTTGTACATTCTTGAAAAAAAAAATCTCATCTGGAATTTCCTGTGCCTGATCTGAGACTGGATTGGGCGCAGGGAAAGGCTGCTTGGAGGAGCAGGGGGAAGGGTGACAGTACAGCTTCTCCAGTGTTAGCTTTGGAAAGCAAGGGCTGGGCAAAATGTATTCTTAGGAATTAAAATTGAGAGAAAATAACAATTTAAAGGGAAAAATGGTAAGAGGATGTACCTTGGCCTTGAGCAAATTAGGACTGGAATCTGGAAGGTCTCTTGTTACTTAGAAAAGGGGGTATCTTAGAATGGCCTTCCCAATACTAATAGCAGCAACAAATGTTTGGGTTCAGACTGTTTATGCAAAGAAGACGATATGTTTTCCTGAGGCAACAGAGGACTCAGTGCTGGGACCCCTTGGAGCCCCTCCATTCACTTGCTGCCATCCCATTTTTCAGACAGTGACTGAAGCTGGTGATTGAACCCCCATTGCCACTGCTCTTCCCTCTGCAGTGTGGGATGCAGCTGCCCCTCAGTCCCTCCGTGTGCTCAGGCGCACTGAACTGACCCACGGGGGAGCTTCTCCTGCTCCAGGCTGTCAGTCACTGCTGAATGGGACAGCTCAGGGAACATCCATCTCTGCACCTTACATGGCACAAGGGAAGTGCCAGGGGAGCTGCTTCTTTTCCTTAACTTCTCGTGCCTCGCTGAACTGGCAGCTGCTTGCTCTGAGTGTTTCCATGAACTAATCTCTTTATATGGGAGAATAAATCATCTGTGGGTTAAAAACCCATAATAATATTGGAATAGTGTTAAATATAGAATTATAAGGCCTTTTGGTCTTATTGAGGCAGCTGTGTGGGTGGAAATTACATCCAAATAGAAGCTATTTTAGTTAAATTAAATGTTACCCTAAGGGCTTTGGCCAATGTTCCATCTCTGAGCAGAAAGCTGGAGACCACACCAGAGTCTAACACGAGGCAGGTGCCAAGTCTTCTTCTGCTCCCCCTCTCGTCTTTCCTTACCTCTTTCTATTCCTCTTTTTTTTCCCCCTTTCCTCAAATTTCTTCTTCCCTTTTCTTTCCCTCTTTTCTTTGTCTTATTCCTTTTTCCTTTCATTTTTTCCTCTTTCCTTCCTTTTTCCTTTCATTTTTTCCTCTTTCCTTCCTTTTTCCCTCTTTCCTTTTCCCCCTTTCCTTTCCTCCCTTTTCCATCTTTTCCTCTTCCCTTTCCTTTCTCCTTTTTCCTTTAATTTTTCTCTTTTCATTTTTCTTTCCTTTCCATTCTTTCCCGCAGAAGTTGCACAATTTAAATTCATCCTCTAAAGAGATAATGATATCTGTTCATGGGGCTGCCTTACACTAGCACGGGTGGTTAAACAGGTTTATCTCTTCTGACAATGTCTCCTCTCTGTTTTTTTTCAGATCCGGGAAGGTTTTTGCATCATGTTTTGGTTAAAACTTCCATTCCCATCGAAGGAAGGCGCTGGCTGACTCCACTTCCCGCCCCAGGGGGATGTGCCTGCGGTGATCGGCGCGATGCCCAAGGAACAGGATCGGGACCGGGACGGCGCCTCACCCTTTCCCTGCCCCGCAGTGCGGCGGCTCCCGGGATGCCTCGGGATCCTTCGGTCACATCCAGGGTGAGAGAAGCCGGGCCAGGGCGGATCGGTGCCCTGCGCCATCCGTAGCCGGGAGCCCAGCCATCCCCTTCTCTTTCTGGAAATCGCTGAGGGTTCCTGGCCGCTGTTTAAAACAACAAAAAAAGGGAGAATGACGCTACTCCTGGCAGAGGAGAGAGGTGAATCACGCCACACGCTCCCAGGCTGGCTGTCACGGGGGGATGGAGGGGCCCCGGGCCGTGCCCCGTCTCCTTTGACGCCCCACCCGCGTTCTCCGCGCTGAACTTTACCCGACTTCTCAGCCCCGCTCCGCCAGCCCTCGGGCCCGCCCATCTGATGCATATTCATGAAGGGCCACGCCCGAGCCCGCCTTTCATTGGCTGGTCCTTGCTCTCTCCAGCTCCCATTGGCTGGCGCCGCCGCCGCTCCGGGCTCGAGGCGGGGCGGGCGCGCCCGCGCCTCCCGGGCGGTGACTCACAGGGCGTGGAGTGCGGGTCCCGCAGCGGCGGCGGCAGCGCAGCCCGCGCCTCCCCCCGCTCCCGCACTACTCATTGTTCCGCCCGCTCCAGGCACCATGGACGAGCTGGACCAGTCGCCCCTGGTCTCCTCCTCCTCCGGGCCAGCCCGGCCGCAGCAGCCACAGTTTAACTACCAGTTCGTGCTCGACGACGAGAAGGAGGAGGAGGAAGAGGAAGAAGAGGAAGACGAGGACGAAGACTTCGACGAGCAGCTGGAGGTGATGGAGAGGAAGCCTGCCGCGGCTCCCGTCGCAGCCCCTCAGGAGCGGCCGCCACAGCTGCTGGACCTCGGTGGCCCCGCCGAGCCGCCCCGCCCCGCTGCTCCGGAGCCGCCGCAACCCGACTGGAGCCCCCGGGGAGCTGTGTCCTCTTCCTCCTCCTCTGCCACGACGCCGTCCCCCGCGCAGGAGCAGGTCCCGGCCCCCGCCCGGCCCGCGCAGCCCCAGCCGCCCAAGCCCGAGCCTGCCGTTGTCCCCCGGAGCAGAGGGTCCTCCTCCGGCTCAGCTGGTGAGTGCTCCCGCCCCGGGCCCGGAGAGGGCGGCGGCCGGCCGGGAGAGCCTCCACCCGAGCCGCTCCGGTTCTCGAGCCCCGCTGCCCCGCCGGGAGGTTCCCTTTGTCTGCCGGCCCTCGGCCGCCTCCTGCGGCATCGCTCCCTCCCCTCAGCCGCGCTCGGGCGCGGCCCCGCTCCCCGCGGCCCCGCCGCAGCTCATGCTGGAGAAAGAGCTCCCCCTCCCCTTTCTTTTTTTCTATTTTTTAAATTGTAATTTCTTCTCTTTCCCTCCTCCTCCCCTCAGTGTTATGCTAATGGCGGGAGGGGGAAGCGCCGCCCCGGCCGCCGCCTCGCACATGGGCCGCCCGGGGGCGAGGCCGCCGCCGCCGCCGCCGCCGCCTGGCAACGGCCGCGTCGCCGGGGCAGCGGGGGGCGAGCCCGGGGTACCGGCCGAGGCCAGAGAGACCGGCCGTGTCCGGGATACCGGCTGAGCCCCGCTGGGACGGCCCTGCCCAGGGTACCGGCCGAGTCCCGATGGACCGGCCGCCGCGTCCTCGCGGCTCCGGCCGCTTCTCTCCCGGCGCAGAGCCCTCCCCTCGCCGCATTGTCCCAGGCACGGTTCCCCCCAGGGCGGCCCGGCACTGCGGGTTTGGGCGTGGGAGCGCGGGGGAGGAGGGAAACATAAGATACTTGTAATCTTACTCATGTTTAACACAGCGCCTGGAGGGAGGGGCGAGGCGAGGGACTGCGGAGCCGCCGGCTCTCCACCTGGCCGGCACAGCCCTGCGGCCCGCATCCTGCGTGGGGACGCCGCGCCCCGGCCGCGGACTGCGCGGCTGAGCTCCCGAGAGAGAACCGGTGACCTAGGGAGGAATGTGTGGTAGCACAAAGGGAGACCAGGCTGCTCTAGGTGTGGCAGTCCTGGAGAAGAATGTCAGCCTCGCGTCCTGGATGGCCGCGGTTTAGCCACGGCTGTCATCTGGGGCTTCTCCAAGGCGTCGCCCCGTAATGTGGGGGTTCGCCGGAGCACAGGGCTGTGGAGCGGAGGGTGTGTCACCCCCCAACAATTGCTGGTGCTGCCCGAGTGCCAGAGCCCTTCTCAGGTCTAATCCGGGAGCTGACCCGCATGACTAATGCCTTGCATGCGGATTGCGAGTGTGCTTTTGGCTCCACTTCCCCTTAATTCAAAGTAAAAGAGCTGACTTGAGGCCTCTAAAACAGTGAAAAGGAACAAATTCAAGTGCCTTGAGATCGTCATGGTGTGTGATTATCTTCATTGCTGTTGTGGTGTTAGTATGTTGTAAAGATGCAGGATTTCAATAATAACTAAACACCACAGTATGAGGGGCCATGATACTCAAGATCTAATTTTAGAAAAGCATGTGGAACAACAATTGTTTAAAAGGCCTGTTAAAATCTGAATTTAGTTTTTTTTCAGGGGAAGTTTCACAATGCATTTTATTTGCACATGTGATGGGACTTTATGGTTACTTGTGCTGTTGTCTTTCATGAAGCCTACTTTGTTTTGTTCTTCTGGAAGCTCTCTATGTAGCAATATGCCAAGGAGATTAATTTTTTTTTTTGTTTCCACCATTTGGAGGACAGATGATGACAAAAGCTTGCAACAGACTGAAGAGGAGGGATTCTATATGATGGAGGAACAGAATTTTTTCTAGGCGTGTTCTCTGAGTGGAGCTCTGGATAGTTTAAACAGAACTGAATGGAAGAAATAGGATCTACCAAATCATGTTGCTTTGAAAAGGAGGGATGAAAGCATGTTTTCTGGAAGTGATTTGTTTTTTTTTTCCTCTCTGACCCCTGAAGGATAAGGCAAAAAGAGCACAGTAATTCCTGAAATAGTTCTGTGTTAGAGACCTAACTGAGAATTGCGTAGTACAGCTGAGAAGTGGCATCAAGGAGTTATTTTAATTTGTCAGTGATGATTAATTTAGGGCTCTGAAGTAAGGACTGGCATCTGGGGGAGGCCTGGTTTCCAAAGACAAGGTGTTGTAACACAATGCTCATGATGAGTTGAAATATTAGAAGCTCTGTGCTTGAAACTCCTGGATGAGAGCAAATTATGTTGATATAAGCTTTGCCAGGTTATCTCATGAGTACTTTGGCCTTCTCAGATGCAGGAGCACTTAATTTCCATCATGTTAAATATCCATTTAAACATCAAATATTTGTTAGTTTTGCATTTAGCAGTGGGTGTTAAAACTGTCTGGGTCAAGATATTTGGCTTGGCTTCAAATGAGTTCGCTCTCAGTCATGCTGGGAGACTTGCAAAATGAATTTGCTGTCTGCAGCTGGTGGCGGGGTGACCATGGCGGGGACAGCCACGTGGCCCTGTGGTTTGCTCTCTGCAGAGTTGTCGTTTCACTTACTTTGAGCTCTGCTGTTTGAATTTAAGGTCTAACTGAAGAATTACAATTCACAATCTAGAAATTTTGAAAAAAAACTCTTCATATTTGAAATCTAATGCTTTCATTTATGAGGATTTGAGGCAAATAACTTTGAAATTCTGTTTCCAGGAGGAGGAGAGTATGGCCTGTAGCAGAGAATAGTAGGGCTTCTTTTATCTGCAACAATTGGCCACGGTGCTGCCTTTTGGCAGTGGAACAATAGCAAAAATGTATCGCCTGCTTGATGGCCCATTGAAATGGATTTTTTGTATATATGGAGGTGTTTTTTTTAAAAGAAAACCTTTGTAATTGCTTTTAGTTACACACTTAAGAGTATTCAGTATCATTGTGACATAATTATATATAATGCAAGTTTCTGACAGGGTAACAGCAGCCTACCTTCTGAAGAGCTAGTATAAATATTTGCAGGAGGAGAAAACAAGCAGGAGCTCTGCAGTCAAACTTGGGTTCTCCTGAATGATTTCTGGGGTTTTTGTACTTGCTGTTTTGTGAGCAGCAGAAACTACAGTTCTGGCGAGATTACTGCTTAAATCTTTCGATTACCTGAATTTACATAGGTTGCAAAAAAAAAGTCAGTTTGATATAGGTATACATGGTCAAAGTAATACCCCCCTTTTTTGGCTAGCTGCCCAAAGTAAGAATTACCAGTGTACTATGGTGAGTAGATACCACTCTGCTTCTGCAAGCCCTAGATTCTGCAGCAAAAGGAGGGTCATATATCACTTTCCTGGAAGAGACTGGTGTGTTTTGAACTTAAACTGCACTTACCAGAAGCTTGTACACGAAATCCACCAGACTGGCCCTGGGCCAGCATGCAGAGAGAATAAAGATGCTTCCTTGTATGTCTGTTGCTTTCAGCTGACCTGGGTTAAATACATATGCAAATGTTGTGGAGGGCCAGTTTATTAATTAGTCTTGCTTTTCCATGTGATGATATAGGATTTTTTCTTTAATTTGTCCATGCTGAGGAGAGGTCTCAGGGAGGTTTGCCAGACAGTGTCAAGCAGAGGTCAGCAGAGCTGCCTGGAGCTGTCCCTGGCCAGGCTGAGCCCAGCCGCAGGAGGTGCTGAATAAATGCAGATCTATACTTGCTTCTGCTCAGCCCAGCCGTGAACCTTTTACCCTGCTCATCCTGCATTTGTATTTGATACAAATTCTAAACCAGCATCTTTGCTCCTCAGATTTCTTTCTGTTGTGCTGCTGTGTCTGCATGGGTTCCTTTGGAGGAGTTGTGTGCATTTTAAGGACAGGATGCAGTATGACTTGGAAAAAACAAGAGTTGTCCTTGAATGCTATCACTGGTGACTTTTATTTGCACCCTTCATTTATTAAAATATGTACCCACTGATCTTCAGTGTTTCTCTGAGGTGCAAGACGTTTTCTCTTCCCAAGTATAGTCAGCAAAGCTCTAAGGGAGGCATTCATAATCTGGGTTATCTAAGTTAGAATGTGATTTAAAAAAAAAAAAAATCTGTTGTAAAGAGGAGAATAATCAGCAATTTGTCTGCTATAGTAAACCTTCATTTTCATATTTCAAGTTCCCATCTTGGTGAGTTCAACAAAGGATCATTTTGTTTATTCCGTTTTATTCATTGTTATGTGCAGTGTCTAGCACTGGGGCCTGCTTCTGTAACTGAGCTGGTGTAAGAGTTTCAGAAGCCAAACAGCTCTGACTTCTGGTAAGCAGAAATGTGTGCAAGGATAGTCCTGCCAAGTTTGATGGTATGTTTGCTTTGTGTGTGTGTCCCTGGACTTGCTTTCCAGGATAAAACCACACAGCTTCCACCTACCCTATAATGATGTAGCCCTCAGGGAAGTTTTGAACTGCACTGAGAGTTTTCCCCTTGGAGATGAAATCCTCCAAACCACAATTTAGGAGACAGTGAAGAGCTGCTGTTTGTTTGTCCTCCTTCACCTCCTCCCAGCCTGTACTTAAGGAAGCTTCGAGCATGGCTGTGGAGTGACCACTGCCTTGTTGCATCACCACTGGTGGCCACAGAACCTCTTTCTTATCTCACAGATAACCACAAACAGCAGCACTTGTGGAAGCTGAGGGGAGTGTTCAGGCTTCCCAGTCAGAGGTTTTCTCAAAGTTGCTGGGAAAGCAGATGTGTTCATTTTGCTTCCTCTTGCTCCCGTGCCCAGGATTTTGGAGAGCACTCTGTCCAAGAGCCTGGCTACTTAGAAGGAGGCATTTAGGCATCAGTCTTCTTAACCCTGGAGCCCAGTTCCCATGCTGCTGGAACTCTGGGGGACTCTGGTGGTGGCCACACAGTTTTGAGGAGATTTTGAGGCTTTGTCTGCCGGTTTCCATGTCCATTCTGCCACACCCAGCTGCTTGCTGGCTCTCCTGTGATCCTGGCCTTTGTGTGCTGGGAAGGAACAAAGGGTGGTTAACCTTCAACTGGAGCACTTGGTGTGCTGGAGTTACATTTCTTTGTTTTCTGTTAATATTTTGACAGAAGCTTCTTTTTTTTATTTTATTTGTGCTGGCAGGTTTCTATAGTAACTATGAAACTCAGATAGAAAAATTAGCAAAGTATAGTTTAGTCTGAAAATGTCCTTTGGGTTCTAGTTTGGAGGCAAGGAAACAGTTCTTGGTCTTTTATTGGCTAGAAAATGGAAAGCAACTTGGAGCCTACAGGTAAATTTTCTTAAGATATTCAGAAATGCTTATACATGAAGTAGGAGGAAAATTGTGTAACTCTCAAGCTGCTTTAGAAATGAAAGGAAAAAAAAAAAAAAAGAGCTATTATTGCCTAGTAAAAATAGTGAACTGTGAGACCTCAATAGAAAAGTAATGTTTTAATGCAGTTTTTAAAAAATTTCTTTGTTTATGATCTAAAATAGAAATTGCTCCTGTGTATGCTTTGGAAACACTGCATATTTTCTACCTATTCTGCAGTCTCAGTTTTTAGGGCAGCATAGGACAGCCAGAACTGAGATCCTGCACTCCAGACAGATGACCCACGCTTGGTGGATGGCTTTTTTAATTGGTCTTTCCATCAATAAGAACTATTACAACAGCAATAAAATAATGGCCTTATTAATATTCACAAAGTCTGAGAAAATCAAATTATCTCAGTAGAATGTTTTTTATCTTTCAAATGGAAATAATCAATCTGCTGCCAACTGTAGCTGTCAAAATATGAAGATTTTAAGTTAGGTTAGATTTTATGTTTTTAAATTACTGCTTTCCCCCATGATTTTAATGGGTTTGTCTTAATTTGTTGCTTTCTGATGTGCAAAGAAAAAATACTTTTAATTTTATCCCCCCTCTCAAAGTAGAAGTATTGGGAATACCAGTGTGACCCTCCATGGTTTTGCTGGAAGACTTGCTTTGTGTCTGAGAAGATACTCCCAGCTTCTACTGGCAGCTTTTTAATGAACAGGGCAATCATGTCATCAACTTCATCAGCTAGGGAGAACATGTTAGTTAAGATGTCTTAAATGAGACACAAGACTGAGATAAATATAAACTTTCCTGTTGCCAGTTAAAATTTTTCTCAGTCTGTCAAAATCCTCCTGCTTATCCAGTCAGCACTGGTTTGTGACAGTTTTCCTTGAACCCTGCTCTCCCCTCTTTTCTGACAGGAGAGAAAATTCCTTAATGCCCGTCGTTCTGTGTCCCTTGTGTGTGGCAAGGAAAGCAGTGCCAAGGAAAACAGACGACAGAGCATGTGTGAGGCCTTGCAGAGCAGCTTGGAGCTCAGAACAGAAAGGAACAAGCGAGGAGAAAAATGTCACTGGTGGCAGAGAGGCTCCTTGTTTCGTGGGCTTAAGCCAGGTCTGCTGGGGGTACCTTCAGTCAGCTCAGAGTGACAGATTTAAAGTGCTTTAAACCCAAGTCTTCCTTTAAAGATCCCACTGATAAACAAGAAAATTGGGTTTTCCCTGTGTGTTCTATTTTAATGACAAAAAAAATTGAAATGTTTGGGCAAAACCTGTATTGACCAAAATCTGTTGTAGTGCTTTTGATACCCTTTCCCCTTGTTTGTCAGGAGGACATCAAGACTCTGAATCTTCACTTTGCTTTTCCCCTTTAATTAGAAGATATTCTACAGATACTAATGGCTACACCCAGTCCATGTTCTTGCTCCCTGTTTTTCATATCTTATCCATCAGACATCTTATGCACCATTTTTTTTTATTTTGCAGACTATAAGCTCTTGTGTCAGAGGCTTGTCACACAAGGTAATGTGTTGGGAAGAGATGCCAAAAGAAATCAGTAGCATCTCATCTCTATTCTTTAAAGATTATTTTAGCTAATAAATACATTCTTCTGCAATGATAAGGTTGCTCATCTAAATACTGCTTAATTTGTTTAATTGTGGGGAAAGCAGGGAAAAATCCATCTGTATAAATCAGTGAAAGGGAATCTTATAATTGGTATAATCTCTAAAATTAAATTGGATAATGTCTGCATAATGATAGGATTTGCATGGCTCTTTAGACCTCCTGCCTTTGAATAAGTTCTGATGTAATTACTCTATTTTTCTGCTTTGTGGCACTGCCAGAACTCAAATTCCTTTTTGTTATTTCAACTTACGGTTAAAGAGTCTGGGTCTTAAGGAACAGTTACTTCGTTTTTAGAGGAATTATCTAGTAATTTCTTGGTTACAAATGTTGCCAAAGACTGAGTACTTGAATTTAAAGCTGTATCTAGCTGGACAGGTGTGTCTGAGCTTGGCTAGATTGTTTCTTTCTGCTTCTTTAATCAAATACATTGAAACAGTATAAATTGGTGTCTGTAAATACTGAATCTGGGAATACTCGTGTTTTAGATGGTTCTACATTAAGGTTTTGCTTTGCTATAAAATACATTTGATTTATATATTAAATGAATTTGTGATTGTGAAATGGGTATTTCAGGCCATCAGAGGTGGGTTGTGAACAGTTGGGGTTAATTGTGGCCACCTGACTTCAGTAAAGGGGGGCTTTGCCTACCACCTGATGCTGATTTGGGTAATAAAGCAGAATTTCTGTGATTGGAGCTGGTACCTTGCAGGGGGAAGGTACAGCCAAGGTGTGTGGTACTCCAGCCGTGCCATTTACTCCTCCCTGAGCTTTGGGGGGAGAGCAGAACAGGAGCAGAACAGTTTTCTCTTTGTTCCTGAGAGGATTTTGTTTCCTCGTGGTGAGCTCCTGTGGGTTGCTGGGCTGGGAAAGGTATGTGCATCCTGTTTCTGGGAATTCTGTGTGCTTGTGGTGTGAGAGAAATGAAAAGTTTCTTTGGAGCTGAACTGTGAGACTTTTTTCTCTGTTTGTTTAGTTTTGCTAGCAAAAGATGCCTGATAAAATCCTATCCCTGCTGTGAGGGGATGGGGTGGCACTCAGTGGATGAGGGACTTTTAGCAGAAAGTGGCATTAGAGAACCACTCTGAAATGCTTTGGATGCTGTCCCTGGTGTTACTGAGCAAAATGGTTGCAAGAGTGAGGTGAGAAAGGTGCCTGTGTCTGAAGTATTTAACGGCCTTTAGAAACATCGTGGTGATGGATTCTTAATTCGGCAGCCTGGGAATTGTAAGAGGGAACGTTGTGCTAGAGCCAGGATTAATGTCTCTTCCTTGTGTCCCTCTGTTCATGCTTTGGTTGGTACTTGGGTGTTGCAGGGGAGTGGCAGTGCCTTTCTTTTCACTAAATAGCTGATCAAAAGGAGAAGAAATACACAGAGCTCACCTCTATCCCGGTGCTTTACAGGTCTCTGCGTTGCTGGGCAGCTTGCCTCAAGTGGAGCTATTTTAAAAGAGGAGAAGCTGTGAAATTGGACCATGTAAAAATGATATTGAAAAAAAACTTGCATAAACCAGTTTGATTATAGATTTCTGCTTAGACAACACGAAAATGTTATTTGCTGGAGACCTGTTTGCAGGAACAGACTATTTAAAACGCTTGTTTGAACTTGTTTTCTTCATGCACTTCAAATAGTGCAGTCCAACTCTCCCTGCAGGTGATGCGGGATTCCACTTTGCAGTAATTGCCATGAAGGCCTGAAATGACCTACAGCTGGGTTTGTTTATGATCAAAGGTCCTGGCTCCTTTTGGGATCCCAGCCGTGATGCCCTCAGGGTGTCCAAAATGGAGCTCCATTTTCCCCTGAAACCTTCAACAACTCCCATCTTCTGTAGCAGCTTGCACACTTTCCTCCCAAGGTTTCCGAATAGTTTCCTAAACTGGAAACTTCTCTTAAAAAACTTAGACCTGTAACTAAAAAGAGCCAAATGAGAAAAATTAATGATTTGCTGTGGCTCTGCAGCCCGATCTAATGATGTGAAAAGGTTGTATTAATAGTTAATGTTCTTAATCTTGAATGGTTTAAATATTTGGTGAAATCCCGTATTTAGAACAATCACATCATAACAGGAGATGATTTAAATGGAGTTTGTGTAGGCAGCTACTTTTCTCAGGAAATTCTTGTGAAGTTGTGTGCCCTTGTTTTGTACTGCAGTAGGAAATTAGGCATCTGAGAACTTGAAATAATTAACTTTTAAATGTCCACATGTGTTGCTAAACAGCTTGAGATAGAAATGCTGCTGGGGCGGCCTCCACTGTGGGCACATGAGCCACTTGGTGCATTGAAGGAACAATTTCTCTTTCATATCTGCCCTAGAGGGATTGCTGCAAATGGAACTTTCACACAACGTGTGACTCATGTCACACATGCCATTCCTTGGAGTATTAATTTTACCCTGTTTTCCTTTATTGTTAAATATTTATATTAACAGGAGAGGCCTTTCACAACGTCCCACTGTGGGAGGTCTGTAAGGTAAACGCAGTCCCTGGCCTGTTAGTTTGGTGTCTTGCTCATTTCCTAGGCTTGCAAAGGTGAAATGGATTCTTAAAGACTCCATTTTTGCTTATTTTGTTTTAAGACTGGCACGCATTTTCCAGCAAACTAATCCAGGAAGTGGTTTTTAAGCTCTGAAGGCTGAAACTGCCACCTAGCAGCCTAATGCAGCCTCCTGCCAAAGCTAAACTGGGCATCAGGTGAGGTTTGCTCAGTGTTTCTGTGGGTTTTGTCTGTTTTAATGCTGAGCTCATACACAAAAATAAGGAGAGCAGCAGAACAATAAAGCCATGTTAGCACAGTTCTGCTGCTGCTGACTGGAAGGAGGCACGTGGGAGCAGATGGAAGGGTCCTTCACTTACACAAATCCAGTGAGGAGGGATAGGAATTGTTCTGGCTCAGTCCTTATTATCTCTGACTAGACTGAAGTGCTCTGCTTTCCTTTGGCAGGTATGTTTTTTGGGAAGAAAAAAGGCTCTTTTCTCATAAATTGCTTTTCTTGGAATTGTTAGTTTGCTACTTGATTTTAAACATTTTTCTCTTGTTCTCTGGAAATCTTTGCAGATAACTTTAATTTCATAAGTTGTGTGAGAAATCTCCATTTATTTCTCTACTTTTTATCTGAAATTTTGATATTTAACTGTTAAGTTTTATGCTGGTAATGTCAGCATCTTATGACACCAGCAGTTAGTGGGAAATCAGCAAAAATTAAAATGGGGGTTTAAATTACATGTCTTTGTCACGCTGGTGTCAGGGTTCTTTATTTTTAAACAACACTGAAATCTGATTCTCATTGAAAGATGTTATGTTTTAGCTGGAATCATAATGCAGTTTTAAAATATGAGAATTCATGCACAGAAAGAAGCAATATAGAAACATGGAAAGACAGCAACATAGAAAGAAGCAACAGGGCTATTTGTGGTTTATTTGTTTTTTGGTTTTGGGTTTTTTTTAAGGGAATATTTAATTTGCATAAATCCAAGGTAAAATTTACAGAATGTTTCTGGTTAAAACCAGGCATGCAGTCAGGCTGAGTCTCTAAAGTTCTCTTTAACAGCCATCAATTGGAGTGCTTCAGTAACTCATATAAAGTGATACCACTCATAAATAAGAGGTCAGCCTTTATCTTGGCTGCCATGCTGAAAGTACTTTACTGACTTGCATCATTATGAATTTTTGGCTGAAAAAACTTTGGAGTGAGAAGTCTTTTTGTGGAGATTGTGTTCATTTTGAGGTCTCATTCTTCTGTGTTTCATAAAACAAAATCTGTCTTCTGATGGAAGTTAACTGTTAACACGTAGTGAAGGAGTTTTAGTTAGGATTTGTCAAAAGTTATGATTTGGTTTTAGTTACGATTTGTAAGAAGATCATTTAGATTTTTTTCCTGTATATATCTGGGTGAAGCTTTTTGTAGCGAAACTCACTTTGTATGTCAGTTAAGGTATCTTGAATATCTGCTTTTGCTTGACAATAGTGTTGCTCAGAGCTTGATGTATTCAGAAGTTTTTTTACTTGGTTCTGTTGTGTTGCTTGTTTGGGTGGGTTTTTTTTTTTTTTTTTTGTCACCTAATTTCTGCCATTGAGCTGCAAATAGGAGAAGCCACCCCTGGTGATGGATCCTAGAAGTGTCCTACTTACCCACAGAGCTGTGTTTCTTAGAGGTTTCTACCTCCACATGGGAGGTGGGGATGCTCCAGCAGCGTCACTGCTGGAAAAAATCCCTTTCACCATGTCACTTCAATTCCACGCTGCAGAGAGTGGTGGTTCAGTCAGCACCAATGCTGATGGGGAGTTGTCCTGCTCCATTTTCCCTGCTTGCCTGGAGGTGTTACACAGGGCCCACAAGGGCAGGAAAAAGCCCTTGTATCTTTTTCCTTTCAGCAGGAAAAATGCCTTTCTGATGTGGGTGGAGGGAGAGTGGGTGGTTCTCCTTGGCTGGTTAGGAAACACTGCTTTTATGTAATCTCTTTTCACACTCCAGCCATGTGTGGAAAATAAAGTTTGGGTGTGGACATAATATCCTTCCATTAAGAAAACCTGGGAATTCAGTGGCTGGCATAGGGATTTTATGGGACTGTGTTGGGTAAATGGAAGCCACACCTCAGGAGGAGTTTTTGCCTTGTGCTGTCTTAAGGAAACACTGAAAAATGAGACCCCATGCTCTTAAACCCAGTGCACTTCCCCAGAAACTGAAACCTCTGTCTCTGGGGCTGGAAAGTGTTCAAAAGATTTTAAATGTGGAATTTTCTGTAGAGATTACAGTTGGCCTTTGGACAGGAAGGGAGCAGCACCTTTCAGGGATGACTTGTGTGTTTTCCCCTTCACCTCCTTGCCCCACCAGTGGACTCTGCTGTGTTTGTTTGCCCTTCCTCCTGCATTTCCAGCACCTCCTCTCCACTGCCTTGGTATTGGTTTCCCTGGAAGGCCCTTTTCTGTTGGGTTGTCAGGGTTTCTGTTCACAATCTGGTCCCGTCAGGTCCCTCCTGCTTTTTCTCCTGCCCCAAAGCACAGACCCCTTCCAGTACATCTGGGCTGTGCTGCTCTGGGATGATCTGGAGGAGGGAGAGTGTGTGGTGTCAGGAAAGGTGTGGGCTGAGGAGCAGTCTCTGCTTGTGGAAAGGATCCTGGTGAGCCAGGGGACGTGGAGCCAAGCAGCTCCTGGAACAAATCCTGTAGTGGCACTTGGTGTAGCAGTTCTGTGACTCTGTGTCACGTACCCATCAGTTGTCCTCCAGTGTGGTTTTCGTCCTTAAAAGCTTTGCCACCATTGAGCTGTGACACTGCTTTAATGTGCTCTAAATTTGGAATTGAGGTTTCTCTCTATATGGTCCTTAATCGAAAAATGTAATTTTTAGAAAACTGAGCAGAAATGCCTTTGGCCCAGCAGGAATTGAGGACCCTTCTGAATACCAAGTCCTACACTCAGCTTTATTTCTTACTCTGTTTTCTGTTGTCTTCAGGTGATACTTGTAATCCACAAAATACAGCAAGAGATAAATGCTCTGTGAAACAAACCCAATGACTGTATAGTGTGACAGGAAATGCAGGTTGTGAGGAGACTTGATTTTTGGAACACTGCTGTTGGGATTAACTTGAATAAGCCAGACAGGTCATGAGTGTCTGCAAGTGGCATCACTTCTGCACAAGTTGTGTTTTAGTGCCAAAACACAGCTTAGCTTAATGCCCTGCCTGACTGGTTTATTATGTATGTGCTGCTGCAACTACCATATTTCTCACTTCTTGCCTTTCTTCTTTTCAAATCAATTGTTTCTATTATTCTTTGCTTTTAATAATAATAAAAACCACCAAGCCAAAAATATCCCCACCTCTTTTTCAGTACTTGATTTTGTTCAGGCACATAACAAAATTAAAGATTGTTGGTGTCGGTACTGAGAATAAAAATCTGATTTAAGTGCTTTAATATAATTTTTTTTCTCCACTAATGCAATTGATGTAAATTGCAAATATTCTTTAACAGCCTCAATATGAAAACTATATGCACTTCTCAGAATGAAATAAATTTGCCTAAGTAGTAGTAGTCTCACATCAATGTAAAGCCAACAGGCCGTGATGGACCTGGGAAAAACACTGCTGCTGGCACAGAAATCCAGAGAAGGACTGGTTTTGTTTTGCCTGTTTCCTCATGATGGCTGGTACTGCAGATTTGAGTGGAAATTGGAGAACTGGACTTGTCTTGGGAGATATTGGGCTTAAAGCAAACTCAGCAAAGCCAAATACACTCCTTGGATTATGCCAAAAAAGGCTTTAAAAATAAGTTTCCTCTGGGGGCTTGTCTGTATAATACCAAAAGGAAAGGAGTAAAGACATAAAGCAGATAGTATGGCTGTGCCTGAGGAGTGCTGTGTTAGTGGGGTGTTTCAGAGCTTGCTTTGGTCATTTGAACTTTCACCAGTGTTTGGTGGAGCTTGTTGGGGCTGCTCTCACACGAGTGTGGGGATGTGGGGAGAGCTAAGTCACTGGCAATGGCAGGTGTAGCTGCCCAGTGGTGTGCAAGGTCAGGGAATGAAAATAAGAGTAGCTGCCAAGGTGTGTCTCACCTTGTGGTTGGTCACTGGCTTGGAGGAGGGTGGAGATCCCTCAGTAAAAATCCCATTGTGAATGGGGATATCTGGGTGTGGGTTCTCCCAAATCACCTGGCTCTGATTATGGTGTTTCCTGGTTCTCTTGGGTGTTGGCTGTTATCTCTTGGGTTTACTGGGAACTGACTCCTTGTGTGCTTTCTCCCCTCTTCACCCTGGCCCTTCCTTCTGCTGAGGTTATTTGTTTGTTTTTCAGATGAGACCCTTTTTGCTCTTCCTGCTACATCTGAGCCTCTGATGCACTCCTCTGCAGGCAAGTTCTTTCTGCTCCCCTTTGTCTGAGTACCTCCTGCCTTTCTGACCTCATTAACCCTTTCCCACTACTGATCTGCCTTTACTAAAAGTCAGCATGGGTCCAAGAATAGCCTCAGTCACATTTTTCAGTTTTGACTTTTTGGTTGACCTATTCCAGATTTTAATACACATTCATTTGTTTACATGGTAAACTGTTTCATAAACAAGAATACAGCCATCTGTGAATTCTTGGACCCTTGATGTAGGAGAGAAGTGGATACTGTTAACAGGTTAATACATCACAGCATAGTTGCTTTGCTGATTTAGCAGAAAGATTTAATCTATAGTAACTTTCTGCAGTATTTTAAAGAAGTAAAATTTGCACCTGTAGTATTGATTTAGTGGTTTTTATTATGTTACACCATCCACAAATTTTAAAAATGTGTCAAAAAAGACTTTGCTGGCACATGCTTGTGCAATATGTTTATGCCCAAGCATCCACACACCCCCTGTCTGTCTCCCCTTGCCACCCTCCTGTTCTGGCTTTGTTAATATTGCCCCTGTACTTGTCTGGCATCTTCAGCTTTACTGAGATCTTTGCACTGCATAAAGTTGCTGCTTCTTGAGCCTCTTGCTCACTTCTCTGCTAGAAGTGAAGTAGAATAGCTATAAGTGATAGTGTGTATTAATGGCTCATAGTATCCACGCTAGACCTTGAATGAGCCTATTAGTAGCTAAAACCATGTGAACCTGTTGAAAGTTTGCACTGACTTTGAGAGCACTTGCATTCTCTAACTTTCCTTTCTATCCACGGTCACAGAAAGAGTTATGGACTTGCAGGAGCAGCCAGGTAGCACTAAGTCGCTTGGGCAAGAGGATTTTACTGCAGTCCCGCTTGATCCTGCTCCTTCTCTTCCCTCCTTCTCTCCTCTCTCAGCTGACCCCTTTAAAGAGCACGCAGCCTTTGGTACCCTCTCAGATGGATTTCCTGCAAGAGGCACTTACAAAGAGAGCTCCAGTGAGGTTTATAAAGAACCTATGAAAAATGCCAGAAACCCCTTTCTTGCAGAGGGAAATGATAAAGACATTTCAGAGATGAAATACTCACAACCCCCATTTGCTAAAGAAGCAGCGGCCATTTTGTCTCCAGCTAAAGAAAAAATGCAGCTAGAGGGCCCTGAAGAATTACCTAACCTGGAGAAAACACCTGCACAGCAGCTGAAGATGTCTCCAGAATCTCCCCAAGATTTATTTGAAAGAAACGATGAAGATCTCTTTTATAACAAAGACAAGTACAGAGGAGGTGGTGATCATGGTGAAAAAGGGGTGCTGAAAGAAGACCCTCTTAGGAGGGAAGAATATGCAGACTTCAAACCATTCGAGCCAATATGGGAAGTCAAAGGTGCTAGTCACGGACTGAGCAGCATGAGAGAGGATGTTGGAAGTAAGATAGATGCCAAGCTGGAGAGCAGTTTGGATGACAAATATGGCGTGGGTAAGCTGACTGTGCAGAAGGATTATGAAAGAGACAGTGAAGGCAGTGCTGAAGAGCCCTCCTTCCCAAGCACCCCAGAAGCTGTAAAAGAACCTTACATCACTTGTACTAAATTTGACTCCTCTCCAAGTCCTGGTGGTAACAAAGGCAAATCTCTTTCTCCACTAGAGGAAGGCACTTCAGAAAATAGAACCGACGATGAGAAAAAAATTGCAGAACTGCAAGCTCAGACGGGCCCAGAACAAGGTAATTTGGCTGTTGGAGGTGTTGGGCAGGAAGGACAGGGAGCTGACCCTGCTAAAGCACAGGGGGTCCCGCCAGTGCCACCCGACAGTTCCACAAACATGCCTGAGGGTCTCACTCCTGACCTGGTGCAGGAGGCCTACGAGATGCACGATGCAGCCTGCACAAAACTGGCTTATGAAACCAAGATTGATTTAGTGCAAACCTCTGAGGCAGTGCAGGAGACTCTGAAACCCACAGCACAAATCTGCCCCTCCTTCGAAGGCTCGGAAGCTGCTCCGTCGCCCATATTGCCGGATATTGTTATGGAAGCCCCGCTGAGCACCGGCACTGCTGGGGCTGAAGCATCTGCTGTGCAGCTGGAAGCTTCCCCACTAGAAACATTTATGCCCACTGCCAAGTATGAGAATGTAAAAGAGGCTGAAAAACCTCCTGCGTACCAAGAGGCAGTGAATGTACCACTGACACAGGCCCAGGAAGCAAAGGAGACGTTGGCATTTAAGCAACCCGATGGTGAGAGTAGCACCTCTCCTGAAGATCTGGAGACTCCTTATATATCTATTGCATGTGACTTAATTAAGGGAACAAAGGTCTCTGGTGAAACTCCTTCTCCATCCTTCACAGAGTATACAAAGACACCGGTAACAGAAAGCATTTCTCAGGATGTGCCTGAAGACAAGGAGTTAGATGGAACCCTGTCTCCACAGTTTGGAAAAGCTGGCCTGTTTAATAGCCAAATGATATCTGACTTTGCTGAGGAAGCAAGTGAAGATCCATCTCTCCTCTTAAAAAGTAAATCCAGTGAGAGTATTGCAACTGATGAAGGACATGAGGAGGAAGAACTGGTGGATTCAGTAGCTGCCACAGGCAAGCCTTATCTGGAGTCATTCCAACCCGAGCTGGACTCTTCCAAAATTGTTGCTGCTCCACCATCTGAGCCAATACCTGCAAAAATAGCTAAGGCAGATAAGATTCCTCTTCAAATGGAAGAGCTGGATGCTTTGGCTTATTCAGCTGATGTATCTGTTGCTATGGAACCAAAAACAGGAGATGACAAAGCTATCTCACCCATGGAGTCTTCCCCAGTCTCAGTGGAAGAAGACTTTGTGATGTTAGGTCATCCTAAAGCTGTTCCTGAATTTGTGACAGAAGCCATTGACCGAGAAACAAT
This sequence comes from Hypocryptadius cinnamomeus, assembly GCA_013400635.1. Classification (NCBI taxonomy): domain Eukaryota; kingdom Metazoa; phylum Chordata; class Aves; order Passeriformes; family Zosteropidae; genus Hypocryptadius; species Hypocryptadius cinnamomeus. Next base: position 189,300 of record VYZP01054774.1, read on the forward strand.
GCACAAAGATGAAGGTGAAGACATCAGTAAGATGATCCAGGGTGAGAAGCAGCTGCCTTGTCCAGAGCTGCCCTGCGATCTGTCTGTGAAGAATGTAGAAGTAAAAGCTGAGGAAGATAGCAATGCCTTGAAAAAGTCTTTGGAGGCTGTGGACAGAGAAGTGCCTGAAGTATCCACCATGTCCTTACCAGCCAGAGATACCTCACCTTTATCTGCTGAAAAAGAGATAGTCAGTGTAGTAAAACCAGGAGCTTTTGAGAAGGAAGCTGAGAAAGAAGCTGCTTCTGTTAAAGAAAAGAAAAAACCTACTGCTGTATTTTCAGCTAAGCTGAATAAGTCTTCAGGTAATCTGTGTATGCTGTCTTGCAGTTTGCTGATCTGCATAATTCTTTAGCTAAACTTAAGCATGCCTTAACTTATTCTTTTAAAATCACTTTCTGTAAACTTCTCTGTAGGCCAAGGGTAACTGAAAATGTCAGTGTCTGCACTTGTACCTTTTTCATATTCTGATTGCTTTAGTACCTTTTTTCTGTTTATCAGGGATGGACTCAGCATCTCCAGGTTTCTCCTCCAGCTCTGCTGCTCATGGTCTGTCGATGCAGAAATAAGTGACTGCCTACTGCAGGCCTTTCCATGGTTGTTCCCAGGCTGGGCATGGCATGACTTCCCAAACTCTGAATCTGGGATGTTATTTGCTGTGTGCACATGATTGGAAGAGTCATTTCTTCCATTTCATTAACAGTTCAGACATCAGACTGTAAAACTCAGGAAACTACCCCTGCTGCCCCTGTATGTGCCTGGAATCTGGAAAAGAGCCTGTGCATCTCCAGCCTGTGCTAGAGCAAGGCTGGTGGTTTAAACAAAGTGGTGAACATGAGGGAGCTTAGTATACAGGTTATTGAAAAAGTGGTCTTTAAGAAGTTGAGTGTTCTGCAAACACTAAAATTGGTTTGTGTACAGCACAGGTATTAATTTCTGTTTCTCTTTTCAGGTGGGGCTTGCACTTCAGTATAGTTAATTTTTCTTACAGTAATGTGCAATTATAGTAGCAAGAAGTTGTACTCTTTTCTCTAAACTGAACACCTCATGAATTCCCAGCTTTTTGTAGACTAAAGGAGTACTTTGCTTTTTGATATTGCAGCACTCTGCTGCTACTTAAGCTTTGACCAGAAGTAATCACACCAAAAAAAACACCTACTGCAGAAAGCACAGTGCTCTAAATAGAAAAGCAGCAGTTAGTTTGACTCAGCAGCAGTACTGTATTTATGCAGTAGCTGCAGCCTACAGTTCATAAAATAGGATTACAGAATACCCTGAGTTGGAAGGGAACAGCAGGTGCATGTTGAAGTGAACATCAGTGTTGATGCCATTGAAATTGGTTTGGGAAATAAGTAGAAAATGTATTTTTTTATATTTACCTTTGCAATTTCTCCTGTCTCACCTCTATACAGGTAAGGCAGAAAGGAGAGAGTTTTGCTTTTCCCTGGGCTTGTGGTAAAACTTCACTGATAAGCTGCACTGTTAAAACTCTTTGTGTGTGTGTGTGTTCTGTGAAGGCTCCTCAAGCTTCCAGCAGGTAGAACTGTCTAGAGAGCAGCTGTATGTCTTGGACTTCATGTCAAGGGGTTAATTGTTTAGAGCTCAGACTACTTTAAAAAAAAAGCCAGAGAAAAACATTGCACTTAATAGAAGAGCTTTTGTGTTAGTTTTTTTAAAGGGAGACCTTTGGAGAGGATCTTCAATCATTGCATGGATGTAGCAGGCTGGGGGTGGCAAGTCCCTGCTTGGGGATGGCAGCCCCTCCCTGTGGGTCTGAGGAGGACACAGCTGCTGCTGTTCCTGTGGGAAGCTGCCTCAGAAGCTGCAGAGACCCAGCTGCCAGAGCAGAGAGGAGTTGAACAGTGTCATTGCTCTCCCATCCATGGCCCAGTGCAGGGACAGGGCCCAGGTCTGTCCAGTGTGCTGTGAGCTGGGCTAGGGAGCTGCAGCCCCTCAGCACTGTGTTCACTCTGGAGAGTGGCTGCAGTTTTCATTTTTGGCATGCTGTGTTGTTTGGGAAGAAAATGTTTTGCTTTACACCAGGGGAACACTTGCTTAAAGCTAAATAGATGAGAATACCAACTCAAAAATGGGCCTTTTTAAATGGGTTTTTCTCCACACTGTGTTGCAGAATACAGAACTGGACTTCTGAGACAAGCCACAAACAACATCAGTTGTCTGCTTTAAATACCACACTGCTTAGGCACAATTTCAGAGTATCATTGAAGAACTAACAAGGAGGGATTGTTCATCACAAGGCCAAGTGTATTTGTGCATGTGTTTGGCCTTCTGAGTCTACCTTTGTTCTTTAGGTTTTTTTTTTTCCCTACCCATCAGTGGAACTGAAATAGATTTCACTGTGTCTTAAGACTTGTGGAATTCAGCTGGTGTGATGGTGTGACTGATGCTTGTTAAAGCTTTAATCTGAGCTGCCTTACTGGTGCATTTAAATCCAAGGTTGTGGAATGCTTACTTAACAGTGCTATTTTTTGGAAGCTAACCTAAATGCCAGCTTGTTGTAACTTCCCACAGCCCCAGTGGGCTGTGGGGAGCTAACAGGGATTGTAAAAAGGTTGCAGATACTTTTTTAACTTACCCAGTCCACTGAAGCAAATGTAAAGCTTTGAAGAGTATCCTGGGTAGAAGGAGGTTTGTTAAATGGTGCCTGGCACACCCTTGGGTAACCTGGACAGATTTAAGAAACACACAAAAGCAAAAAACCCCAAACCCGAATAAATTCAGAACTGTAGGTAACAACTGGAACAATTTTAAGGGCAAACAACCCCTTCAACACCAGCAATTTCTGCTGTTTTGAATACAGTGATTTTTTTTTTCCCCCAAGTTTGTATTTCTCAGTAGCTGCTGTATCTGGCTTTGAGCAAACAGCCTTGCTTCTCTGTCCCCCTCCCCAGACCTCAAATACACATTCCTGAGCTCCATCAGTGAGCCTGGTAAGCTGTGAGCTCCGAGGGCAGTTCCTGTGGGTTCAGGTGCTGCTGCCCCAGCTCCTGCAGGAGGTGTGAGCCCCAGGCCGGTGCAGCAGGCGCTGCGCAGCCATGGATTAGGGCCAGCCTGTGTGACAGGGCTCTAATGCCATCTAGTGTTTGTCACCGAGGTGGAACCTCAGTGCCTGCCGGACGGGAAGGGATCCATCCAGGTTTGGAGAAATTCCCAACTCCTGAAATGAGTTTGAGAGGTGAAAGCTAAATATACACGTTACATATCTCAGCCCTTCTGTTGCACAGACTTTCTTCTCTCATACAGATCATTAATCCTCCCCAAGCCCATGCTTTCCACAAACCTGGTTTTGATTGAAGGGATGTGGAGGTTTTTATATTATTGAGATTATTGAATTATAGACTCAAAACCTCTGGGCACAACAAAGTTATGTACTAAAATGGAAATTGGCAGTTTAAGTCCCTCAGTGTGTCCCTGTTGAGTATTACAATAATATTTGGAAGTAATGTTGAGATCTTTACCATCCAGACACTCAGTTTCCCAGAGCACCCTTGTTTTATGGTGGGTTTGACCACCAGCTCTGTAGACATTCCCTTCAGATTAAATCTAACTGGTTTATTTGCTTTCATTACAGGCACTCAGAAATGCAGCTAATTAATAATATTTTACATTTCCTGGATTTTCTTGGGGGGGCAAATACAAAGGTGAAGCCCAGGTGGGAAATGTGCTTTGAGAGGGTGGTACTAATGCTGAATCTTTCTTTTTCCTCCTGCAACATGGGGGCAGAAACAAAATACTTCCTGGGATGCTGTAATAGGAACCAGGTCATTGCAGCTGTGTGAGTCTTAAAGGACATTAGAAGTTCTGCTTGATACCAGCTGTACCCATTTGGGGAATTTCTGTTATTTTTCTGTGTTTGTGGTTAGTTAAATGGCACCACTCAGCAGATAGGAGGTGTTTGGGTTTGTTTGTTGTTTGTCACTGGAGGAAAAAATACCTTGCAACATCTCTGAGTTTCTTTCAGAAGCAGATTGGTAAAATTCCATTTAATTCACATAAAATATCTTGATTTAATTTCATCTCATTGTACCCTTAGATTCTTTGCTTGTTCAGATCATCTTTTATGCTACCAGGTAAATAGTAATAAATGGAGAGTTCCAGAGGGAAGAGAATTTGCGGAAGAGGAATGAGGGTAAAAACCAAACCCAATGAGTGACATTTTTCTGAAGGAAAGACACAGACCTGCTGTGTTTCATTAGAGCTCTTGTGCCCCAGTTGAGAGGCAAAGACTTGTGTCGCTGAGGCTGCCAAAAGAGCAAAGCCTGAGGAAGTTCCTTCAGAGTGGCAGAATTAGGGAGAAAATGAAGCATTTGGGCCAAGTTCCCAACTCTGCCAGATAGGCACCAGCACTGAGGGAGAGCAGAGGGAGCTGCAGGGCTGTTCTCAGTGCCCCTGCTCAGGGTGATTTAATATGTGAGTAGTGAGTGAGTAAAGCACTCGCCCTGCCAGGCAACAGCTCCATGGGGACTGGGGCGTGCCGTGACACGTGTCCAGAACTGATTGTGTCTGACTTGTCTGGGGGACCTGATAATGCCACCTCCTCTGTACTTGGTGTTCAAACATGCTCTAGAGGCAGGTGTGCAGTATCCCTGCTGAAAACAGAGCTCCTCCAGAAGTTTGGCAGTGCTGGTGCCCACTTTATGTGCAGAGTAGGGGCCCCTCTTGCCTGAAATGGGAGATGGATTTCATTCTGGGTGTGTTTGCGTGGAGTGGTGAGAATGAACGCTGAGTATGCAGAGAATCAAGAGGGGGATCTGAAGGCCAGGGAGGCACTCCTGGGGGGCAATGAGGGCACACTGGAAATGGGGGAAACAGGACTGGTGCTGTGGCCACAACAAACTCTGGTTAGACAGAGTTGCATAAATGCACTATTTTAAGTATAACATATAAAGAATATAAACATGAAATGAAGAGGCTTTAATTGGGTATCTTCAGAAATTTGATAATTAATGGAAAGACCTTTGAAAGCACAATGTTTTTGGCAAGTTTAGTGACAGTGCAAATATGGAGGGGGACTCACAGGTTTTGGTGGTTTCCAGTTCAGCTTGAAGACAGACAGATTCTCAGGCACGTTTTGTACTCTTTTTTGTACAGTGCAACTTTTCACATTTGCTTGCACTGTGATGATTAAATATATACTCCCTACTTCCCTCCTATTTTGGATTTGTTTGGATTTACCTGTTGAAATTGGAACTGAAATGCACATCTTTGTGTAAGTTAAAAAGAGATGTAACTGGTCTTGCTGTCAAAGGAGGCCTTAAATTTATGTAGCAGTTGAAGTCAAAACCAGGGCTTTTGGGTCTCTTTGTAGTAATCTTTCTCAGTGTAAGATTGTTCTAATGAAAAGTGAAACTGTCTATTTAAGGTCTGAATTGGGATTTCTAGCCCTCCTGGTCTACAGTATCTTCATGGAAATGTGGGAATGCCCTTTTCTAGTTCTTGAGAAAATGGTGTACTAGATTTTTAAGAGGCTTTGGAGCAGTCCTGGGAAGATTTTAGCTTCCTGTTGTTAGCTCCAGATCTTAAGAAGAAACTCCAAACTGGAAAAGAAACTGTGGGGGTTTTTTTCATCAGGGATGGAAACAAAATGACATCAGGATTCCCACAGCTCTTCTCTTTCAGATTCGGAGTTGTAGTTCACGTTCCTCTCCTGTTTGTGCAATGCTTTCCAAATGTTACTTTCTATACGTTGGTACTGTAAACTGTCAGGTTCCTGTTTTTATTTAAATGAAGGGAACAGTTAATTGTCAGGTCTGCAGCTGCCAACAGAGAATGCTGATGTAAAATAAAAAAGGGGAAGGTGTTTGCTTGTAGGAATTAGGTAAAGGGCTGAGTAACTTTTTCTGCAGCCTTCCTTAAGAGGAATAAATACGGCTGAGCAGCTCCTGGGGACTAAAGATACCAGCAAAAGGATTAATCGTGTTCTTCATAAGCCTCTGCTTTTGTTCCAGGCACAGAAAGGGTCCTTTTCTGTTTCCCTTCACGCTGCTTGTTGTGAAAGGAGAAGTGTTACAAAGATGTCTCTGTTAGTCCTCCAGCAGGCAGACATTAGTTTACAGAAACGCCAGGGGAAGCCATACATCTGGGAGGTTTGTAAACGCCTTTGAACCTCTGTTTGAAAAGCAATCTATTTAAAGCTCGTCTGGTGACTACTTTTAGCCGGGCGGCGAAAAGCCGCTTAGCGCGGCCGGGCTCTGGAGCCCTCGCTGCCGTCCGTGCAGCGGGGCCGCCGTGCCGGAGGAGCCGCTCCCTCGGGCCGGGAGGAGCCGCTCCCGCCGTGCCAGCGCTCCTTGCCGGCGCTCCGGGCTGCGCCGGGCGCAGCGGGGCCGTGCGGTGCCAGCACTGCGTCAGCTCCACACCCCGTCAGCTGACCCGCTCCTGCAGCACCAGTGCAGCACCACTGCGGAGCCCGGGGAAGCCCATGGTTCCCTCCCTGGGCTGCAGGGCACTTCTCCCGCAGCTCTCCCCTCTTGGAATGCATAATTGATAATCCCAGCTGGAGAGATGGACAGTCAGCCGAGCAGTTGGAAGGATAAGGGTATTTATTCTTTCATCTTCTTTCCTTATTTTATTCCTTTGAGATGCCGTGGGTCGTTTTCAGCAAATGGTGTCTGTAGCATGTATTTATTTGATTGTGAAATGTAGCCGAAGGTGTGGAGTCTCTTTGTGCCATGTGCAGAATTATAAAAGCTGCAGGTTAAAATGGGTAAACACGAGCAATGCAGAAGAATAAATACTTTATGTAGGTGAAACGGCTTGTGTGACACTGCAGATCTTTTCTAGTCCTACAGAGCATATTAATGAAGGGCTTGTTTTGGTATGCATGGCACAAATACCGGCGTAGTCCGAATTTGGTCCGTGGTCCTTGGAAATTTCGAGATTATTAACAATCTAACAATACTATCCATTAACTGTAAAACCCCTTGTAATTTGCAGGTCACGTTTTAATATTTTTAAGAGGAGAAACTGCACGCAGGCTACAGGAGGGTGGGGATATTTTCTCTAAAAATCTGTTTGAAATATACCCTTAATCCCATTTGCTTTGGATCTTTCATAATTCTGTCAGATTCTAGGTAAAACCGTGTCTGATTTTTCAGAATTTACAGCCGTAATATTAAATTGTTTTAGGTAAATAAGTAGCTGACCTTAAATTAGTGTGGTGCTGACCTTTGTTCCTGTAAGCACCAATGGGAGATCTCGGTGTAAATCTCTGTGGATCATTACATTAGTGCTCAGTGTGTTAGAGTTTAAGCCTTATTTGAATAAGTAATCTTCATACTTTATGAACAGGACAAGCTTTAAAAAAATTAATTATCTCTGGATACTTAAATGTATGTTAAAGGGCCGTGTTGTGCTTGGTGCTTGTGACGTTTTCCTCTTTTTTTGGGAATTATTGTTCAAAATCTGGGGCTTTTTATGTTCTACTTGAACAAAATTGCCAGCTCTCTGAAATCCAAAGAATGCTTTTTCAGAATCTATATATATAGCAAAAAAAGTCCTGAAATTTTTTGATCCCTTGCCTCTGCAAAATCAGGTTCTTAAAGCTTAATATTTTATTAAAGGGCTGTAAAATATCAGGCAAAATATTATGCAGTGTTTAGTAATATATAGTTGTTGGTATGCAAGTAATTTAAATGTTCAAGGCTTCATACGTCAGGCCTGAAATTCATGGGGATAGGAAGAAAGAAAGGAAAGGGAAAAAAAAAAGAGGGCTGAGGTCAGAAGGTTTTGGTAAAAATTGGAAGGCAAGTTCCCTTTTTTTGTCTTCAGGCCCAATTTTCAGGTTTCTTTTACAACCAGCCTGGCAGGGGTGGTGCTGATCTGAAAGCACATTTCCACCCCTGGAATTTGAGGCCTTGAGAATAACGGAGTCTGTTTTGGTTTAAAACCCCTGAATTGCCCATCCTGAGCAGAGATCAGGTCTAAAAGAAAATGGAAGCAGAAATGAAGGGTTTTGGGGAAGCAGAAGAGCCTGGTTCCTCTCCTTTTGCAGCTGATGTTGAAGCCTGGTTTAGAGGGTTTTTTTGTTTAGAACAAGATGAAGATACTGTGTTTCACATTCTTCCTTCCTTAGGTCAGGCTCCAGTGGCATGGAAAACGATGGGTAAAGTTCAGGGACTGATTGCACTATTCATCAAGCCCCAAAATAAATATAGAGGCAAATATTGCAACATGCTTCTTTCCATGCTAAAAAATTACTTTAAAAAAAAAATTAAATCTAAAACCAGAGAAGGGCAAAAAGTAAGACTTGTAGTTGGACTTTGCAGCTGAAAAACTACTTCCTAATGAACATAATCTTAAATTTAGAATTGGTTAATGTGTTGTATTTGAGGAACGAGCATAATGCAAGTGGTACAACTTTTGGCATTGATTAATATCTGTGGTATTGATCATCTAGATAAGACAGGATGAAAGAGGTCTACCCTGGGAGTAGCATGATTTTAATTTTAATGCTCTTGTAGATAGGCCCTATGGAGTAATTAGTACTAAAAGGTAACATTTATTTACTTAATTTTTAATGATTTCAAGGAAATATCAGGTTTTAATGGCCGAATATTAGGTATGATGTTATGGTGAACAGCACAGCTATACTTCCAGGTTATCCCAGGATTCTTTTCTAATTAATTAGTAGAAATTTCTCTGAATTTTGGTTTAACTTAGTTAACTGATGGCAAAGGTTGCATAGGCAAGCTTTATCATGAATAATTGGGGCTTTGGAATGGTTTTCCCAGTTGTTACATTGTGCACACATGCACGAGTATCTGTTCAAGTAGAAATGAAAATGTTTCTTTGGCTCATTAGGTAGTATCTGGGGATATTTTTATTTTTTTTTTTTTAATCTGGTGGTGTTTGCCTTGTTGTTCTAGCATGTACTTGTGAAATCTGTATCACTTTTTTTGCTGGGGTTGGTTGTGGTGCAGATGTGCCAAGCCCGAGCTGTGCGTGGTGCAGCCTCGTTCTGTGCTCTCTGGCACCCAGCTGGAGCCACCTGCCCATCCATCCTGCTGGATGTGCTGCTCCACGGGGATGCCTTTCCCTGGGACAGGGACAGCTCTGTTGGTGGCAGTCCCACGTGCTTGGCACCACTTGCAGTCCTGCTGTCACCACCCAGTTTCTCCAGGCAGGAGCTGTTGTTGTTCCTGGCTTGCAAGGAGACGGTCAAGGACCGAACTGGCCTCTGACGTGTCTGATGAGGGTAAACAGAGGCTGCAATTTTGTGGCCCAGTCTCTGCTCCAGTTAGGATATCAACCAGGATTTTGAATAATAACCCTGATGCAGGAAGCCTTGAAAATGTCAAACCCCAGTCTGTGGTGGTGCTTGACACACCAACCACTGGATGGTTGATGGCTTCTCCTGGAGGTTGGGCTGTGACCAGCGGGGCTGCCCCAGTGAGACTGCAGGGTCAGCACTCGGATTCTCTGCACAGAGATCAGTAGAAACCCTGAAGATCACATCCTGTGTGAATATGAAATTTATTACATATAAGTGGAAAAGGCCTCTCTGAGCAGAAATGCAGAGCAATTTGTGGTTATGGATTTTCTGCCGAGCAGCTTTTCCTGCTCGGTGACAGATGGGACATTGTGCCGCAGCCGTGCTGAAAGCTGCCGGTTCTCAGCGCTGCTGTCCCATTTCTCTATTGGCACAACGCTAAATTGAGCCAGAAAAGGCTCTTCTTCCCTGTGCCTCCTCGCTGTTACTAGGAGAATATAAGGGATCCGTGCCTACCTTTCACGTCACAGAAAGGTTCCAGTATAACAACGCCTGTAAATCGTACAGTGTTTTTTTCCCCCCTCTCCCCTCCCCTTTGACACAAACAGCCTTTCTTTGGCGCTGAAGCGCGGGGTTTGTTGGGCTGTAAATACTGGATAGAGGCGAGTTGTTCATTGTGCAGGGAGCCCGTGGCCCCGCAGCTGCATTCCAAGGATTTAGCGCGCAGGCGGCCATTGGCGGGGCGGCCGCCGCTGCGTTCGGGATGGCAGCGGGCGGAGGTTGCGTAGCTCCGACCTCCGAGTGCCCTCGCAGGAAGTGGAAAGCGCCGGGAGCGAGCCGTGCCAGGGCTGGGTGCTTGCAGCACGCTCAAGATGGATGCCAAAACGGGTTAGTTGCTTTTTCCTGGTTTTCTGTGGTACACGTGAGCTCGGCTCGCTCGTAGGTCTCGCTTTTCATTTCTCTTTCTTAAAAAAATAAAAATCGGACAAAAATCCCCCCAAAAAACAAGACAGGGTTGCTTGCTGCAGGGGTTTTTAAAAAGAGGATTGTCGGGTTAAATGTATCAGACCGCTTGTTTTTATCACTAAAACCCGATATGACTTGCTCAGTTTTAAGTTAAATATCTGAAAGGAAAAGACTTTAAAAAATACAGCGCTAAAGCTATCGCAGCACTTGCTTTAAAAGCAAAATGTAACTGGATGAGTTGTGCATGTAAGGCACGGATGGTACAGGACTATTTTTAGACGTGCCAAGTGACAGTTCGTGCTTACCAAATGTAGGCAGCTGTTCTTGTTTTAGAATAGGCCTGCAAGACGTGCATTAATATTATTTATTTTATTATACTTCATATTGTATAAAATGCAGCTCAGAACAGTTTCCATAAGGAAAGAAGTTGCAGGGCTATTGTTGAAAATGGGTTTGGGTTTTTTGTGTTTCTGGTTTTATTTTTAATCTGCTGATCTGAATATCTTGCATGTAAGTTAAAGCCAGAAAGCTGCTTCTAGTAATGCTTTTAATATTTTCCTTTCAAAATAAATGCAAATAACTTGTTTCTGATCAATTAGAGAATACAGATGAGTGGCTTCATCTGCTTTCTTGGACTGCAAAATTACAAAGCAGTTTTTCAGTGACTTAAACACCGAATTTCCTTTGAGGAATTTACGATGATACTAGATCCGTATGTAATTAAACCTACGCTCGTTTGGTCGTTCTCCAAAGGAGTGGAGATGAAACGAGGAAAAATGTTTTATGAGCAGCTTAACTCTGATCCGGGAGCTCCTGGCGTGGGGATTTTTCTTATTGATTACCGAGAACAAAAGACTTGATGGGCAGCTAAAGGCCATTTGGCTTTTGCTGTGTGCTTTAATTCCAGCAATGTACCTTTGTTTCTGGCATTCTGGAACTGTCATGCAGATGAATTACTCTCTTTACATTCCTTATAACTGGGATAATGCATTAATGCGTGGAATAAGTGATTTTCTATGAAGAACCCACAGCTTTAAAGCTGTGCAGAGAGGAGGGAGCAGCTCGTTTACAGAAGTAATGCTGTCCGCAGGCAGAGGAGCAGGGCTCATACTGAATGTGTCACCTGATACAGGGGCAGCACCAAATTCGAGTGCGTGGATGCTCAAATTGCAGCATTTAAAAATAAACACAGTTTTAGTACTAGCAGCAAATGCTCAGAAAAAAAAGGGGGGGTATTTTTTTTTAAATATGTCTTACATGATTTAAGAGCACAAAATCCACCGACTGTTTTTGGCAAGACTGGTTGTGAAGATCTCACCCAGGTGTTGAGGCTCCTTGCAGCTCAGTTTAGGTTTACAGGTTTACAAGGATTCTTAGGTCAAGCACACAATTTTGTTGATGTTTAATACAAGGTGTGCAGAGACAATAATAGATTCTTTTGTGTTTGGAAACAAAGGAAAAACCGATACAAAGAGTTAAATTTTGGGATTGCAACCCACACAGCAGCAGATCTACGATGACTTGGTTTTGTTTGATTTTTACAAATATTAAGGAAAGGTTGTGTTGCTTGGAGCCTGGGCTGCAGTGGAAGGAGGAGTTTGGATTGGAGGTGCTGGGAGAGCAGGAGCGTTGCCTCTGGGCATTGCTGCTCTATCTCTGCCCCCATATGTTTGTGCAGTCACATGGTGGCAGCGCCAGGCCCTGATCTGGCTGGCTCCTGCTTTCTGGGATGATTTTGGCACAGCACAGGCAGCCAGGCTGGAAGAAAGGAGTGGGATGGATGGTGCTGGAGGGGTGAGGCTGTTCTTTCCACAGCACTTCTGGTCTGTGATGAACTGAAGGTGTTGGTGCAGCTGTAACCTGGCTCTGTCTGTGGGGCTGCAGGACACTTCTGCTGAAATGTGAATTAAATATTGAGGTTAGATACTTTGCATTAGGGTGGGTTTAAGTTTCTGACCATGGATTTCATCTTTCCTGCTGTGCAGTATAGTTTCCATGTCGGAATAGCTGGGAAGAACTTTAGCTCTTGAAAGTCTGGGAGAACACACCCCAGCCCCAGGGGCTTTGGCATGTTGTACCTACAAAAGGGTTACACAGACCTTGCCCCGCGAGGCTACTAAGTGTTGAACATTGAAGCATGACAGTGTTTTCATCCTGCAAGAAATAATAGGCAAATTCTATTTTTTAAATGTTTTTGCAGTCATCCAAATAATCTGTTCTAAGCTGTGATATGCTGTTTTACAGTTAATTTTGGTGATGTTTAGGATGAGGCAGGATTAATGTGCAGTGCAATAGTGGTAGGTTTCTGTAATTCATCTTGAACTCTGTCTCTACTAGGTTATTGCTGTTAACAAACAGATCTGCAGTGGGTGTGTTAAGCCATTACCTATGCCTTGTGCAAGGGTGTACTTTGCTCTGAACAGTGATGCTAAAAATGGCATAATATTGTGTTCTCTAATGAGGGTCACTTAAGGAAAACTAAACTTGGTTTGCAAATGAAGTCTTCTGCATTGGAGCACAGCGGATTTAGCCTGGATTGACATTTCAGGGAGAGTATTCCCTCTTGATGGCTCAGTCTGTCACCCATAATCAACATTATAAACTCCCATGGGAATGCTTCCATCAAAAGAAAACAAAATGAACTGTTAATGAGTCTTTGAGCAATGCCTTTGCCTCTACCAGGCTTGGAAAGATATAATGGTTTAGAGATCTGTTGGTGTCTTGTTATCTGTCCTCAGAGGGAATTGGAATCAATCTCTCCAGGGAGTGACCTCCACAAAATGCCCGACAATGAGAGGAAATGAAGCACAAACTGCTGTGGTTCTGGTGCAGAACACAGCACAGTAGCTGAAGAGATGAATTCTGACATTGCTTAAGGGCAGCACTGTTTTAAAACTTGAACAATTGCATATGGGTAATCCTAATAGCAGTAGTCCCAATAATCTGAAGTCCAGAGCTGAACCAGTACTAAATAACTCTTTCTAGTTGTGATTTCAGCTCTGGTTTGACGGGGGTTCGCAAGTTCCACTCTTGGTGACTCTCAGCAGCCGAGTGAATAATGAAAAATTACTGCCTTGATATGAATGCCAAAGGTGTCTTGTTCTAATTTCTTACCTCTTTTAAATTGTAGTTGTTGACCTCCTTTACTGGCGAGACATTAAGAAGACCGGGGTGGTGTTTGGAGCCAGCTTGTTCCTGCTGCTCTCATTAACAGTGTTCAGCATCGTGAGCGTCACAGCCTACATTGCCCTGGCCCTGCTCTCTGTCACCATCAGCTTTAGGATATACAAGGGAGTTATCCAGGCAATCCAGAAGTCTGATGAGGGCCACCCCTTCAGGTGAGATTTTTCTTTTCATTAAACAAAATTGTGTTGTTTTGGAGAGCAGCAGTGTTGGTGCTGCCAGAAGCAGTGGGTGGCACGTGCTGTTAAGATGTTGCATAATAACATAAATAAACTCTGCACTGAAAAATGTGTTCCCCACTTTCAGATTTTCTCAGGAGTCATACAGTAAATACAGAAAATGGACTGAGGGCTTGGTACAAGGGATGGAAAAATCAGAATAAATGTAGCAGGGTTTAAAGCATGCCAAAGGGCTACTTTAATATTTTTGAAACTTTTAAGACCTTAAAATGTGTGATTTAGTGTGTAGCTGTGCTTCCCACTTGCAAAGTCAGTGACAGTGTCCAGGTACCCACTGCTGCAGAACTGCCTCTTAAGAGAAATTAAACCTTATTAATCTGTGTTGGAGGACTTGTAGTAGTGTGTGTTTCCTGTTTCCCTGGCAGCCCTGTCCCACTCTGCCCAGCCTTGCTTCTCCCTGTTATTAATGAGTGAAGTGGCTCAGTCTCCCCTTGCAGTCTTCAGAAAGTCCTGTTTGCCCCTCGGTCTACAGTCCTCTTACTAATTTTGTAGTGTTCCCATCTTCTGCAAGGCAAAGCAAAATGTAGGTTTCCCTGCATTGCTCCCAGACCATGTGCAGTGGCTCCTTTCCCAGTGGAAGCCAGTCTGTGGGACAAAATTCTGGGCAAAAAACACCCTCCCATTAGGGTGAATATTCCCAGCTGAAATCTTGCTTGCTTCTCATTATCTAAACAACAATTTCAAGCTTTTTCTTAGCAAGTACAAGCAGAACTTCTTCTACCTGTGCTCTTTCTGCATTTTTTTTTTTCTGAAAATACTGATATTGCTACGTAGCTTCCAGACATTCTTGCCCAGCATACGTGGTTGCTTACTTTTTTCTCTATAGCTTATCCACAAGAGGTATATTTTTACTTGAAAAATCCCATGAGAAGAATTGGATTTTTGATGCAGGTGCTGAGTATCCTGTGGATGAGCTGGGGAGGGTGAGCAGATGGAAGCCAAGGGTGGATGGCAGAATGTAGCCTTGAAATGGCCACTTGCTGCAGTTACCATATGAAGTATTTTCATTTGTCTTGGACTTGCCACAAGGTCATGTTTAGCTTTGCCTTAAATGACATACATGGGAGCATTGTGCAATTTTCATATTAAAAAAATCCCCAAACAAAACCACCCCAAAGCAGAATTCCCCTAAACAAAAGTTTAACAGCTGTAAAATGAGCTCCATTTTACAGATGTGCTGTGTTGCTCCTTCTGCCTGCAGCGTGCACATTAGATAAGTAATTTATACTTTGTTTAAAGACTCCAAATTGCCATAGCCACTGCAACTACAGATAAGTGACAGTGGAGTGGAAAGAACATATAACCAGATAGGGGTTTGTATCTTTTATGTAAAAGACCTGCTCTCACTAGCTGTAAGAATTATTTCTAGCAAATGAGAAATTTCTCATTTTGCTGTGCTACAGTATATTACAGCTTGATGGGAACTCCACAAGGGCCTTCCAGGGGGAGGAATGGATATATTGCTTTTGTAGGATTTTTTTCCCCCTTGTTTTAGCCTGCCCCTTTTTTGCCTGGTGCAGGTGACTGAGTAAATAGCAGTGAGAGAAAAATGGTTGGCTAAGAATAACTTGGGTTAGTTCTGTTTGTCCTTTCAGCATTTCTCACGCTGTGAAGTTTGTTTCTCTTTAGCACAAAAAGGAGGTTTTACTGATTCTGTATCTAACACACAGATCAAGTTTGCAGCACTTTCACACTGAGGTTTCCTGGCTGTCTCCTGCAGGGCTTACCTGGACTCGGATGTGGCCGTGTCGGAGGAGCTCATCCAGAAGTACAGCAACGTCGTGCTGGGCCACGTGAATGGCACTGTCCGGGAGCTGCGGCGCCTCTTCCTCGTCGATGACCTGGTGGATTCCCTCAAGGTGAGTTTGCCTCTGTGAGGACATGGCTGCTGACCCAGGTTAGCAAAGCCTGCTGGTCCTTGCAGAATGAACAATGGCTCTGCTTAAGTAAATAACGAGGTGTAGTTTGCTCTTGGAAGTGTTTGGCGCAGGGCTGGATATCGAGTGCTGCCTGCAGTGATGGGGCAGCTGTAAAGGATAACTTGGTCTGCATGTGGGCAGAGCAGTAACACAAATGGAAAGCAGAAATAGGCTGTGGCTGCCTGCAGCTCCCTGGTCGAGCTCCTTGCTGGTGCTTCTCACAGCAGGAATCTTCTAAAAAAACAAGCCAGGCTCCAATCTGGGTGTTGGGGGTGTGTCCCTCTGGAAAACCTGGCTCTGGCCTAGATTGTCCCAGCCTGGTTTGGAGCTGGTTTTCTGTTTGTGTTTGGTGCACAGCTCCCTGTCTTTAAACAGGAGTTCTTTTTCCACTTTCTGCTGGAATGGTGAGGACTGAGTGATGCCTTTGGGTTACTGGGAAGGTGGACACTTGTTCCAGCCCCTGTATTTGGGAGTGAAAGCTGCTGTTTTTAGTGATGGGAATTACTGAAATGGAGTTTGCAAATTACTGTACCCAGTGTGAGCAGTGCTGTATAACAGCCAGAGTCCATCCACGTAGAATTTAATGGGATTTACTGAGAGTGGCAGAGCACAACTGATTGTGAAGAACAGTAATAAATTAAACAAAATGTAACCAAAAAACTCCCAAAAAACCCCTCCAAAATAAAAGAAGTAGCTGAAAACCCTTCAGGTTTGTTCTGGGAGAATTGTATTCTCTCCTTTCAAGCTCTGATTGCCTTTCTTTGTGTTTGAAACTGGTGTTTCCTTTACCTAGTGCAGTGTATTGTCCACTTCTTTTTCAGTTTGCTTAATCTTCTTGAAAAAACTTGCATTTATCCTGCAGTAAATCCCCTTACTTAGTGCTTTCTAAAGTCCTTTGAGTTGTTGTGGAGTTGGGGGAGGGGTTCCTTGTGAAACGTGGGGAAAACCAGGAAGGCTGTCCAAGCCTTTGTTGTAACTGTGCAATAGAAACCTGCAGGCAGATCTCGGAATCTTACCCAGTTTGCAGATCAGTTTCTCATTGTGCTCTAAGTTAAACACAGTTTGTGCCAGAAAAGCTGCACCTGATGCCCTGCAAGGCTCCTGCAGTGAGGCAGTTCCCTCTGGAAGCAAGAGGAGGTGTAAGGTGGCTCTGCTGCTCCTGGGACAGATTTCTTTTCTCAGGAGGGAGAAAGGAGGTGGACTGTTGGCTGGGGATTGTGCAGTAATCTCCCTGCTCCTGAAGGGCTTTGCAGGAAAAGGCTTTTGAGGAGCTGGTTGTGCATTCTTTTCTGCACAATCAGCTTTCTGCACAATCATTTCTTTCCTGTTTTTTGAGACATGATCAATAGTGCTGCTGCCAAAGTCCTGTTTGGATCTGATTCTCAGCAGCACAGAAGAACTCAGAATCACAAGGTCACTTGTGTTTCTGATCAAGCCCTTTGTGATCTGTGCCTTGATCTGAGTTAGGAGACTTCCCACACCATTTGTGTAGGGATCCCAACCCCTTGCAGTAAAGGAGAAGGAAGCAGTGAGAAGCCAACTGCTGTTCCAGCGAGCACTGGTCTAAAAACAAGGCCTTCTGGAGGAATTATGTTAGAAGCAGAATTAATCCAGCCAGAATGTCTTCAAGGCACTCTAATCAGTTAAAACACTACAGTCCATAGGAAAGATGTGTTTATTCAGCTGAACTAATTCATTTCCCCTCTCCTTTTGACATTTAAAATGTTTTATGTAGGTTAATTAGTCTAATTTATGGTAGTTGGAAACAACCCTTTATCAGAAACCAGTGAATGTCAGGACAGTTCACAAGCACAAATTACTGATTTTGAAGAGTTTGCGCTCGAGGAGAACATTGGGATTCCAGGGTCTTATGTAATATAATGGCCCTGGTTTAAAAAATAAAAATATCTTGGCTTGTGTAGTTTAAACATCTTCACTCTAGGAAACCACATGTTTATGTATAATTCAAGTTACAGAGCTCTAATGTAGAAAATGTCTGCAGGTCAGTTCATTGTGTGTAATAGTTCTGACTGTAAAATCTGTCTTGTTAAGATTTTTTTTCTTTATTAAACAATGCTTTAGTCAGGGAAGTCTTAAAATGGACTCTAAATATTTATGCAGCGCAAGGAGAAATTCCTCACAGCTCTTGAGGAGTAACTCCAGAGGAGCCCTTGCCAGAGCCCCAGGGGAAGCTGCGTTTTGTCCTGGTAAAGGCTGTGCTGGTACTGGGCACTGCTGCTCTTGCTCAGCTGAGGCTTTGAGGAACAGAGCTCTGTATTCTCAGTATTCTGTAGCAAAGAAGGCGTGTGGGGCACTTCTGGATTTATCCAGTTTGGCTGGCAAAAATGGGTTGAGTCCATCAGCCATAGAGGCCTTTCACTGGCGTGCAGGTCCTTGGAAGGGCCACGACAAGCTTGGCTCCTGAGCTTCCCCTCATCCTGAGCAGGTGGGAGGGGCAGAATCAGCTCTGGAGGTGGATCCTGGGCTGCCTTCTGTTTTCTTTCTCTTGTCTTAGAGCTTTATTTAGAGGTGTTTCAGGGAAGGTTTTTTGTGTTTGTAAAGGTCTCTTATGTGTGTTTCAGGTAAGCTTTGTTGTGTCTGTGAGGGTCTTTGGGCTTGCAGAGTTTATAAGAAAAAGAAAATAGAGGCCAGTAAGTAAATATGGGGTTGAGATGTACTCCAAGATGGATAATCCTGGGAGAGCTGCTTGAAGTGTCAGAGGAGTTCAGAGAGAGGAGTTGTGGGATCAGAGTCCCTCTCCCATCCAGTACTATAAGTGAAGGTGGTTTAAAGCTGCACATGCAGCAGTTCATGGTTCCGCCCTGATGCTGCTCTGGACAGGCTTTGGGTGGAGAGAAGCTTGTGTAGTTTGTGAACTCCTGGATTTTGCTCTTTCTTGAACCATAAATTCAATGCTCACTAAAATAAATAATTGATAGTTCTGATAATTATTGGACTTTGGGATTGATTTGTGTCTTGTTACCCCTGTGCTTACGTAAACTCACATTTTCTGCCCTGGGCAGAGTCATCAGCAGTGTTCCTGGCTGCTGAGCTGGCTGGGTGGTGCTGAGCTTCAGGAATTGTGTCCATGGGGAGCAGGTCATGGATAGCTGTTGGGATGCAGGAGAACCACTGTTAACCATCACACACTCGGGGGCTCTCTGCCCAGTGCAAGCTGGTGCCTTCCTTCCCTCGCTGGTGGGTGTGCTGCACGTGCAGGCTGCTCCAGCATGGAAGTGTTTGCTCCAATAAAATGCCTGGTGCAGAGAGATCAGCTCCAGGCTCACCCTGGCACTGCAGGGTAGAACTGGGCCAGGGAGTTCAGCAAATTGCTTTTTTTTCCTTAAGAAACCTGCCAGAGTCCCTCCGCTGCTGGGAATGGTGCAGCCTCTCTGAGGGTTAACTTTGTGCCTCTCTGAGGGTTAACTTTGTGCTCCTCCCTGGTGCTCTTTGTCACATCTCAAAAGTGCTGACAGATCAAGAACTGCATCACTTGCAGTTAGTGCACCTGAATTCTGAACAGGATCAGTTTTGAGTGAAGCTCTTGAAGTCAACTTGATTTTGTTGCAGGGATCATGGTATTAAACTTGTATTGACTATCAATGCCCTTATCTTGTTGCTGGCTGCTGATTTTGTTTGGTTTGGATATTTTACATCTTTTGATAAGCTAAAATTGGATGTTGGGACTTGTAAGTTCAGAGTACCTTGGCTGCAGGCCCGTTACCGGGGTCCTGGCCCACACCCACAGTCCTGCAACCATGCCTTGTTTTCCTTGCCAGCACTTTGTGCCCATCCTTTCCTTGGGTGTAGCTCCCGCCGACGGGAGTGTTCCCATCTTGGGTTGTTCATTGTGCCCAGGTCTGCACTCCCTGGTGCCAGTGCCAGCCTTCTCATGGTGTCTGTGCAGGGTTCTGCTGGAAAACAGCCCCATGTGCTGAGCTGACCAGGGCTGGGGGTCTCTGCTCTGTGCAGAGCAAGGATTAAACACTGGGAAAGCTGCTGCTCCTGGCTGCTGCTCAGCTCCTCAGCAGTTCTGCAACTCTAGAAGAAAGCGGCTGATTTTCCTCAGGAGGAATCCTACCCCGAAATAGAGCTGGCAGCCCTGGGTCCCCTCCCCCTCCTGTAGGTCAGAGGTGTGCCTGGGACACTCCACCTGGCACTGAATGTGGGCAGACCTTTGTGTGGAGCTGGGAAGCGGAGCCTGTGTCCCACTGGGAGCTGGACAAATGCTGTCAGCAGGGAGGGAGAATGGGGCTGAGATAGGGAGCCAGCAGTGGTGGCATTTTGGGGCTTTAGGGATGTCTTTGCTTCTGAGCTTGGCTCTGACCTGGAGCCAGCTTCCATGTTAGAGCACTTTTCACTCCTCTTGTTCCTAAATTTTTTAACATCCAAAGTGCCTTGGGGTTTTTTGAAGGAGAAAAGGTAAATCAAGCCCACCCTACCCTGTTACCTTCCAGACAGGCTTTTCCTGATGTGTCAGAGCCTCTGCCTGGTCTGGTCAGAGCATGGCTGGGCAGGTGGGTGGACACTCGGGTGGCAGCAGGGCCACCACACACACGTGTGACCTCCTTTCTCTCTGCTCTCTGGTCATGCACCAGCCCTTTGGCCTGTCCCCTCTCTCTGGAGGATGGGAGGTAGGAACTGTGTGTTTGCCCTTCATTCCTCACCATGGAATTGGCAGTGCCCTGAGGCACTGGGCACAGGGCAGTGTTTGGGCACTGCTGACCCAGGCTGAATTCAGCCCCGTGACCTGGACGCAGGAGGCCACGTATCCCATTACTGAATCCTTCAGCCATCTCATCAGCCAGCTCTGGTTACAGGAGTGTACAGGGGTGAAGTGCAGTTTGGGGCTGTTTAGCTGGGTATTTGTGCTTACAGCAAATGGGATGTCCTGGGCACAGAGTGGGTGCTGACGGGCTCTTTTTCCCTTGCAGTTCGCAGTGTTGATGTGGGTTTTCACTTACGTTGGTGCCTTGTTCAATGGTCTGACATTACTGATCCTGGGTAAGTGTTTGACTTGTGTTACACACCTGGCACACCAAATAACCTTGGGAAGGCAGTGGGGTCTGGTCAAGTGGGAGGCTGATCCTGTAGCCTTAACATGTTGCACTTCTAAGTTCCTTTTTTTGATAACACAGCAGAACAGGTCATTTTGAGTTGTGTTGTTGAATTCCTTGAGATTGCTGATTTTCAGACATTACATGGTTTAAAATAAAGGCAGGTTTGTTGTGCTTGTCCCTGTCAGGCTTAGCCTGCCCTGAATGTCATTGCTGTGCTGGGACTTCGGAGGAGGTGCAGGATCTGCTGTGGCCGTGTCCCACTGCAGGATTTAATTTCTTATATCCCAGAGCAGGCTGGCTTTCAGGTATCAGAACCAACTGATGCCTGAGCAGCCTTTGGGAAGAATTTGCATGACCCACTGTGAAAAAGTGACCTGTGACCAGACTTAACTGCACCGTTGGTGAGACCTGGAGAACAGCCCAGGCTCTCCTTAGTAAGAATTCTTGGATTTTCTGGCCAACAATTGGTGCATGGGGCTTAATTATTCTTTTTTTTTTGTACCTTTTTGCAAGACATATCAAGGTGTGGAAACCAGTCCTTGTTCTGCCTGAACACCATCCCTGTTGTCAATATTTATACGTTTGATGTGCTCTTTTCCAGCTTTGATTTCACTCTTCAGTGTTCCTGTTATTTATGAGAGACATCAGGTGAGTGCTTAATAGAATTCATTAAATATTTCATAAAATCAGCTTGAAGCAAAACCAGAAACAAATAATTAAAATTAATTTCAGTCTTCTGAAACAGTTAAAGCCTTTAAAATAGGCTTTTACCCAGGAACCAGGGCCAGGGCACACTAGTTCAGT
Source organism: Hypocryptadius cinnamomeus (assembly GCA_013400635.1). Taxonomy (NCBI): domain Eukaryota; kingdom Metazoa; phylum Chordata; class Aves; order Passeriformes; family Zosteropidae; genus Hypocryptadius; species Hypocryptadius cinnamomeus. The sequence goes on from VYZP01054774.1 coordinate 210,739, forward strand.
TTGAAGTTCAGACTGTGCATGCTTTGCTTTTTCCTTCTTGGTGGAAGAAGAGGTTTCCCCAGCAAACAGTTCTGGAAAAGGCCTGATGAACTTGGAGGCCTTTTCTGCTGGTCCAGCTCTGGCCAGGACTGGAGCAGCACTGGGCATGGCGTGTTAATCCTGCCATACCTTTTGGAGTTGATATTCAGGATTGGTTTCCCAAAGCTCTGTGGAATTTGTAGCCCTGGCAAAAACAGGAGGTGGGAGCTGCTTCGTCCAGTCCAGGGCTGCTCTTGAGGAGAGACTCCCATGTAAAAGGAGTAGGGAGGAAGGAGCCAAAGTAAAATACTTTTGATTAAATTATGGCCAGGGCTGTCTCGGGCAGGTCACTGCACAGGAGAGGGGAGCCAGCTCTGGCTTAGCCCTTCGTCTCCCCTTTCAACAACAAGGCTGCTGTGGGGGCCAGGCTGGGACTGGGGGCAGGCAGGAGCAGATGGCAGAGCCTCATGGGGTCCTGTCCAGGCTCCTCCACAGGGAAAGGGAGCCCTGGAGCCCCAAGGCAGGAGCATGGACAGTGTGTGGGGCTTAACCCGAGCTGCTCAATCCTCTGGCCAGGCTGCAGCCTAAGCTGGTTACCCAGCCTGGCCCAGCTAAGCAGCTTTGCTGTTCTGTGGGGCCCAGAGGGGCCCAGCCCTGCACCCATAACTGGGGCTTGATGAACCAGGGAGAAGCCGGGTGTTGATTCCTTTGGGGCTTCGCCCGCTGTGCCCTCTGGTGGGTGCATTCCTGGAGTTCTGGCATCACACTGGGAAGTACCCCTGGCTGAGCTCCCACTTCCCCTAGAGTTCTGTGGGACTCAGCCGGGCTGCAAAGGGCGAGCTGGGCTGTAACTTCTTTTTGCTTCAATTCCAGGCCCAAATCGACCATTACCTGGGACTTGTGAACAAGAATGTCAAAGATGCCATGGCAAAGTGAGTTGGTTTGTGTTTATTTATTTTTCTTTGTACTGATAACAGTTCCTGGCACATGTGGCACTCTGTCTAGGACCAATGTGTTCTTCCATGTGCCAGGCCAAGGAGGGAGAATGTCTCTTAACACTGGACTGGTTAGGAAATGAGCTCCTTTATTGCTGATGCTGTATTGAAATGAGCCTCTATTATTTCTAATGGACATCTGTGTATGTCAACCCATTAGTGATACCTGAGCCCCTCAGCAGGTGCAGTTGAGGGCGGGAATGAGAAGTTCAGCAGTGTCATTGGGCTCTGAGTATAAAGCTGTGTTGTGAGGGTTCTTTCACATGTTGCTGTTTCTAAGACTCTGTTTAACCTTTCCTTTTTTGTCTGTTACTCAAACTTACCTTTGTCCATTTTCTTTTTTCTCTTGCAGGATCCAAGCAAAGATCCCTGGGTTGAAGCGCAAAACTGAATAAAAAAAACCTGAAGCAACTTATCAATAGGAAAGGAAGTTCATCTTTTAAGGGGGAAAAATACTCATTGGATTTACATGGGGAGGGTCAGGGAATAGCAAACCCCTTGACATTGCAGTGCAATTTCACAGATCTTTATTTTTTAGCAACGCAGTGTTTGAGGAAAAATAACTGTTTTGACTGCCATGTGTTTCATCATCTTTAAGTATTGTAAGCTGCTATGTATGGATCTAAAACTAATCATCTTTCCTTATCCTGTGTGCAGCACTGGCTAATACAAACGACTGAGACAGCTGTACATTTGCTTCATCAGAGGTAGTTCCTGCTGCGTTCCGGAGGTGTAGAGCAGGTGGGGCAGAGGAGAACACTTCCCAGTTTGTGCACTGTGTATGGTCTGTGTAGATTGATGCAGGTTTTCTAAAATGAGATGTTTTAGAAGAATATACCAGTTTAGCAAGTTTTGAAAAATCTTGCCTTTTTGGTATGAGTATAGCTGTATTGTGATTTTGTTTTATCAATTGCCAATATATATATATATATATATATGTGTTTCACAAAGCTTAGATCTTTCAGCTGCTCCACAGTGCTTTGTACTTCAGAGAACTGACTGAGGCCTGGACGAGCTCCAGAGCACACAAGCTTGAGAAACTAAAAAGTCTCTGTAAACACTGGCATCTGTTGGAAACAACAAAAAAGAAATGAACAAAGAACCTCCACACAGAGTAAAAGAAACTTACAGCATACACTTTGTTGCACAAACATACAGTAGTTGATCTTGAGCAAATAATTCTCCAGCTTTCAGACTCTGATAATCTGTGGACCGAGTATCTAATGCTGCAAATGTTGTTTGGAAACTTAAAGCCCTGTCCTGTTATGCAAGAAATGATAAGTGAAAATTTATACACTTGCAGTTTGAGCTGTACTGAACTAAGTCTGTGGAATGCATTGTGAAATGTAAAAAAAAAAATCCCAGCAAAAAAGGAAAAAAAAAAAAAAAAAACCAACCCCAAAACCCCAAGTATCAATAAAGCTTATAGACATAAAATGATACCGGTATTTGGCTTTCTTGAGGCAAGTTTAATATATTTGTGTTTATTTGAAGTTCATTGTGATAAATATCCATTGTCCGTGGTGGTGGCAGTAGTGTCCGAGTAGAGCGCGGTGCAGGGCAGGTTTGTCACGGTCCCTTTCCTTCCTCTGCAGCCTGAAGGAGCTGCTCAGGGCCACCTCCAGTGTCCCAGGGCGCTCCAGAGGGTGTTGGGTTCTTGGAGTTCTGAGACAGGAATGGTTGATGCCATTTTCAAGTTTGAAGGAAGTAAGTCCCAATAATCTTTCCAGGTCAACGTGTTGATTCTGATTTAAGAGCTGGACATTGAAAACTTGTGTACAAATTTATTTGAGATGTAGATTTTAAATGAATGGCATCTTGACCATTGAAAAATAGAAATTCATGCATTAATATTTCAGTTTACAGTAAAATACAGCATTACTTCTGAGCATTTTATACAGGAAGCCAGACCATAGAAACATAGAAACCATAGGTAAGTGTTTTCCTGACAGACACTATTGCTTGAAGGTATTTCTCACATCACTGATTAATTCATTCTGCCACGCAACTGGTTTTGTTTGGGATACAATCAACGTGGAAGGAAGGCAAACATGAGTGGTTGCAACACAGGCAGAGGTGCTCACTGCTGGCACCACCTGGCAGAACAGGATTCGATCCCGAAGGTTTCTTTGAAAAAAAAGACTGCATAGGGACTCGTACTGTGTATCTGACAAACTGCTCTGCTGTATAGTCATATAAGGCATTAATAAATTCAATTGTAAAAAAAAAAAGGTGATTCTTTGAGGTTGCTGAAGCACTTTGTGTGTTAAACAGACAGGAATCCACTCCTTTAATGGGATGTTTTTGCTACTTTTCTATGCAGTGGGCAGCAGAAACGAACTGGCAGGAAGGTTCCAGAGTTCAAAATCCTATTGTCCTGAACTGGGACTAAAGCACTATTGCTTTTCAGAGACTAAATGTAAGTCTAAATGTTTTATTTTGGCCTTTATTTCTTTTAAGTAAGAAAGGTAATTTCAAAATATGGATGTTCCATGCCCAGAATCTTGAGTATCTTAAATACATATTTTGAGATTGCCCATATTTGCTATTCCTTTTTAAACTTTCTCCAATTCCACTGTCCCTTGAGTTTTTGGTTTTGACAAAATGTTCTAACAAATAGTGAAGGGTTTGAGTTGCCTTTTGGGAATATCTGTCCGTGATTGTACTTTTCCACGAAGGCAGCTGTCCTTGGATCTCAGCTGTCCCTCAGGCCAGGACAAGGGGCTCTGTGGGCTGAGGGAGAAGCAGGGATAGGGAGAGGAGCCCAGAGTCAGCCACCATGAGCTTTTCCCCAAAAAAAAAAAAAAAAAAAAACGTGCATTTTCTTGAACCGANGCTCCTTCAATTAATGAAAGCTGAAGGGTTACCTCCCCTCTCCCCAGCCTGCTCATTAAATGCTCCCAGCTTTACTGAGTGCACCAAATTGGAGTTTTAAGCAGGTGTGGTTAAAACCCACCCAACTTGTTGAACTTTGTTCAAGCCACAAATTTGGAAATTAAAGGGCCCAGCATTTTGTCAGCATTTTCTCCCTTTTCAGACATGGTTTGAACAACACAGTATTAGGCAAAAGCAGCTTTGTGAGTGAACTGTTCATCCCTTTGGGATCCCCAGGTTACCCTTCAAACCTCAGCTTCCTTTGCAAGGGTGTCGGGCTTTCCAAGGCCAGCTCCCATTCCCTTTTGGTAAGTTGGGATGAGTGATCTGGAAATGTCAGCCTGCAGCAGGGCTGGGATTCCTGCAGCTGGAGGGGCATTCCCGGCTGTCCTGGCCAGCTCAGCCCTCGCTGGGGCAGGACAGCAGCAGCCAGAGGCTCCTCAGAGGCAGCGCCACACGAACACACTGTGGAGACAGGAGGAAGATTGGCCTTTAGCACAGCCCAATGAGACAGGAGTGGAAAATAAACATGTTGGGAGTGTGAAGTACAGACTGTGTGTGTGTGTAATACACTCTGTGCACAGTTGCTCTGTCTGCGTATTTGCAATGTGTGCAGTCTGCAACGTGAGCACTATGTGTTGTATGTGCATTGCGTGCACAGTTTATGTGTCTGTGTGTGACTGTATGTGCAGCGTGTGTGTGCACTCTGTGTTTGTGTCTGTGTGTGTGCTGTGTGCCTATCTTTGCTCTGCGTGTGCTCTGTGGGCAGTGTCTGTGCGCTGTGTCTGTCTCTGTGCGTATGCAGTGTGTGTTTGAGTGTATCTGTGTCTGTGTGCACTCTGTGTGCACCCTGTGTCTGTGTGTGCACTGTGTGTATCCATGTCTGCTGTGTGTGTGCACCGTGTGTGTGCAGTGCATTTGTGTGTGGGTTGTGTTAGTGTGGCTGTGTGGTGTCTGCGTGTGCACCCCTGTGTGGCTGTGTCCCTTTCTCTGTGTGACTGCCCCGCTCCCAGCCTGTTACCTGCAGTCGTCCCCTCCGGTGCTCACCACGAACTTGTCGTCGTGCGAGAAGCGGATGTTGGTGACGTGCGCCGAGTGCCCAAAGTACCGCTTGTGTTTGGCCTGTGGGACAGGACAGCAGCTCAGGGATGGCACCAGGCAAAGCTCTGTGCCCACAGCCATCCTGACCCCAAGGCCTTTTCACTCCCTGGGAGCTGCCCGTGGATGGACCATGCTGTTTGGATGCTGTAAGAACTTCCTGAGGATGGACCACGCTGGTTGGGTGCTGTAACACTGAGTGCTGAGGGGTTTGGGAAAAGCAAAAGCTGCTCAGGTGAAAATAAAACAGGCACTTACAAATTTCTCTGTGCATGGGAAGTCAAACAGCTTAACCAGCCCGAAGTCATCTCCTGTCACTATGTTCAGGCCAGCGTGGGTCACACAGGCGCAGTTGACATCTGCTTTGTCTGCATTTCGTGGCCAGATCCCAATGACTTCATCTCCAAGAATGCTGTTCCAAAGTCAAGGTAAATAAAATGCATTAGACCGTAAGACTTAACTTGCTGCTGCTCTTCCACAGGGGGCTGAGCCAACACAGGTCAGTAATAAAAAATTGCTGCACTTAAAATAAACTTGTCCCTTCTAAACGATTGCCCTGACCTCATCATGGAGACCGTCACACTAATACATCATTTTTATGTGATTCTTAAGCAATCTCTATCCATTAATCCTTAGGTTTATTTTCCATGAAACCACTGGCATCATTCTACACCAGCACCTTGTGCAGCTCTGGTCTCTATGAGCCTTCCCCTGGGATTCCTCACTGCACTGTTCCCTTAGCTTGAGTTCCTGAATGAGGGAATGCGTGGCTCTGTGTCCACTCATTCTCAGAAATAGGTGTTCTGCCCCTGGCTTCAGCTCTCTGTGATCATTTACCCACAGAGTCACTGCCAGAGGCATCTGCCCCCTCTCACCAGCTGTCAAGAGTCCTCTGAAATGGGGAATTTGGGGCAGATTTTTATGCCAGCAGAGCAGTCAGAGTAGGAGGATTCTCATTTACCTTCTCCCAGCCCTGCCTGGTTCTTGCCCACTGTCAGCTCTGCCTTTGGCCTGTCCCACTTCTCGCAGGAAGAGCACAGCCACGGTTCTGCAATGCTGGGGGCAGATTCCTGTGTTCATCCACATCAGGAAATACATTTTAATGACACTCAGAACTCCTTCATGCAATCAGTGCTCATTTCCAGGCCTTCCGTGCTGCTGGTGTTTGCTGATGTGGGACAAGGCTGCCTGGAGTGGCCCAGAGCCATGTGAGGGGCCTGGGGTGAGTGGCAATGAGCCACTGTGGCTCTGTGACAGCCCCCAGTGTAATTAACAGCACTAATTACTACAGACACCAAACAGCCACAGCTGTGTGTAAAGGGTGTCAGATGGAGCTCTGGGGAAGCAGAGCCTGGGGGCGCTCGCAGGTTTGCCAGGCCCTGGGGACATCTCAGCATTTAGACCCCCAAACCTGTGACCTGATCCCAGTGCTGGCCCCACGCTCCCCTTGGGTGTTACCTGGTCCATGTGGCCCAGGTGATTTTCTCTATGACTGCAGGGTCTGTGATTTGCTTTCCCAGTGGCACCTCGTGAACTTGACGCTTGTAGGCACCTGTGGATACCTGAAAGTGGGAAAGGAAAATCCTGGAAACTCTGCTTTAAACACATCATTTTCTTTAAGATTTCCAGCAGTCTCACCAGGTTTTATCAGCAATCAAACATCTAGGATAGTATTTCTCTTTTTTCCTCATTATCTGGAATTCATCACATGCCATATAAAGGAATAGCAATGTTACAGGATGATGATGGAAGGAGATGCTCACATGCAGAGCTGACAGATTTTCTCTCACTTCTATGCTTTACTTTATCTCAACATAATTTTACTAAACCAGAAACATTCCTGAAGGAAACCCCTTCAAAGTGACAATTTAATTAAAACAATTGAGCTCTCACACACATCCCAGCCTCAGGGAGGAAGAGAAAGGCTTTCACATGGTTATAATCCACAATTTCTTTTTCAGCATTGTACCCCTTCCATTGCCCTTAGCACAGCTGGAGCCTCCACCTCGTTATGGTGGCCCAATGAACCCAAGCACTCTGGGGCTATCCCAGACATACCTGGATGTACCTGCTGTCTGCAGAGAAGTCCATCTGTATGACAAAACTGGCAATGTCCTTGCAGTAGCCGATTCGGTTTAGGGTTGTGCCTTGAGTGAGATCATAAAAATCCACAGTATGTTCTTGTGAGCCCACTGCCAAAAACCTGTTATCTGGGCTGATCCTAGACAATACAACATGGAGTGGGGATGTCACTGGCTGTTTTGGTGCAAGATTTGCTTTTGCTTCTCATGCTAACATGACAGTAACTTTTTTTAATGAAAAACACAAAAAACCTTCTATCAACAGCAAGACTGAACCCAAACCAAAACTTGATGCTTAAGAGAAGAGGAAGACTCAGGATATCTCTGACAGAGGACAGGGTTAGATGGAATATTGGGAAGGAATGCTGCCTGTGAGGGTGGTGAGGCCCAGGCACAGGTTCCCCAGAGAAGCTGCCTCATGACTGGAAGTGTCAAAGACCAGGTTGGACAGGGCTTGAAGCAAGCTGGGATAGTGGAAGGTGTCCCTGTCCATGGCAAGGGTGGGACTGGATGAGCTTTAAGATCCCTTCCAATCCAGACCATTCCATGACTCTATTCTATATTGTTTGTGGTTAAATGATGATAATATTGCGCTCGCATAAAGCCACAGCACAGTGTGCACAGCAGCACCAATCCTCTGGGAGTCAGCAACAGGAACTGCAATTTGGAGAATGAATTCCCATAATTACAGCTGTGCAGTGTGGATATAACTGAATTAAAGCACCACCACAGCGCCCTTCACCAGCTCACACAGGTTCCAACAAACACAGACTTACAAAACCTCAGCAAATCCACCTGGCACTCCATGGCCATTCCCCTGAGCCAGGGCTGTGTATTTGGAGCACCTCCTACCTGATGTCCTGAATTGCAGACTTCCTGTCCCGCTTCTTGCCCCAGACCTTGAGGCTGTTGACCAGCAGGACGACGAACTCTCCGTTCCTCATGCCGATGGCCACCATCTCGCCGTCGGGGCTGTAGGCGGCGCAGCGCGCGGGGTGCCCCAGGCTCACCTTGTTCACCAGCTTCTGCGGGGACACACGCAACAGGCTCACACCTCCCCAGCACACGGACAGCTTCCAAACACAAAGTATAAAACTTGCTTAATTAAAAACAAATCCACTCTGTTTCCCTCTAAACATAAACCTGAAATGTCACACCGAGACTCACATCCCACCAGGCATATGTCGCTAAGCAGACTTCAAAATAGATATGTGATTCGGATGGGGGGTTCATGTTTGCATTATTCTGTAGACTGACATTGAGTTTCACACCAGAAAAAGGATTATTTAGCAGAACAAGCTGAAAAATCTATTTCCTAACTTGTTTCAAAGGTGACTTTGACATCTTCAACAACTGCTGATTGGCACAGAGCTTTCCCATTTCATTTGATATGTGAAAATGTCCTAGAAAGCTCTTGCATTTTCACCTAGCTGGTTGTATATATAATATACTAATTTTCCTCATTAAAAATTATTCCTGTTAGCTCAGGTAACAAGCTTTTGGAAAGGTTTATGCTGGCCAAAATGAGCTGAAAACTTTTTAGTGTTTTTTTTTAAATGTTTTATTTGTTGTTTTTAAAAATGGTTGTTGTTAGTCAATTTGACTTGGAAAAATCCCTGAGGCAACATGCAGAGTTCCAAAGGAAGGCTCTGAAGAAGAGGGAGCTGTGCTTGCCAGGAAGGCAGAATGATGGGCAGAGGCTGTGTGTGTGTGACAGCACAGTCTGTGTCACCCAGACAGGCAATATGGAATTAAAATACTTCCTTGATCCCCCAGCCTGGAGATTTGGATCAAAATAAACAATGCTCAACAAGAGGCACTCCATGAGCAGGTGTGTTGGTGAATCCCTGCATTCCTCTGGGAGTGCTGGTGCCAAACATGACCAAAACCTGCTCAGGACAGAGGCAAAACCCTGTTGTCATTCCAGGGCTGCTCAAAGGCACAGCTGGAAAAATGGATGCTTGGATAAAATGCTCATTTTTAATCACACACTTTTACGTTCACGGTACTCACTTTGTCCGACAGGTCCCAGATCCTGGCTGTTCCATCATTGCTTGCAGAGATAAATATGTCTTTGGAGGGGTGAGTTGCCAAGCCCCAGATTTCCCCTTCCATGTGACAGTCAATTAACAAGTTTGAAGCAGCATTTTTTTCTCCTACTTCAAGGATTTCTCCATCTTTTGTTCCCACTAAGATTTTCCCCTGTTTGTAGCCAAAGAAAAGGAGTGGAGAGAGGTGGTCAGTGTAACAGTAACTGCCACGGTTTAAATTGCCAGAGCTTCCTTGGCAAATACTTGGAAAAAGCATAAACAGATTAAGCTTGTAATTGGTTAATGGCTACTTGATTGGAAATCTAAAACAACATTCCTCAGTGGTGTTGTTATCAAGCAATGTGTCAGATTCCTGAGCAAAATGAAACAGAGAGCATTCCTGGAGCTCTCGGCTGGACAGGTCCCACCCTGCGCAGCATCACTGCTCCTTTCTCATGCACAATTTAAACTCATGCAAGAGTGACTGCAGCAAGTCAAATGACTCTGTTATTTCTACTGTGCTCCACATCACCAAGACTTGTGGTCTCAGAAACTCCCAGTGGGGGCTTTGTGACTTTAAAGAACAAGCAGAAGTTCAGGCAAGCAGCTGAGCTCTGCCCTCTCCCGCTCCTCACCTTGCCCCGGCACACGGAGCGCACGCACTCGATGAGCTGCCCGGTCTCCAGCTGGAAGGCTCGGCACCGCTTCATCTCCTGGTCCCACAGCTTCACTGCTCCCCCCTCCTTCGTGCTGCAAAGGAGGCCTGGTGTTACCTGCATGGCTCCTTTACACATGCAAATCCCACCAGTATTTTTCTGCTTAAATCACTAAACATATACTGACCCAACCCCCACTCTATATCGCTATTATGGTGCAATGGGAAATAAATAATAATAAATTAAATGCTTTCACACTTCATGCTTTAAACAGCACCACAATTTGTACAAACCAAACTGCTCCCTTGCCACTTATTTCAAATCTCTGTTTCTTAGCAAATCTGTTTCTAGTGGTAATCCCGAGACCTGCAGCATCTCCACTGGGAGAGGCTGTCTGTAGTTTGACAGAACTAACAAATGAAGAGAACTCCACTTATGGCAGGAGCTCAGGCAGTAAGAGCTTATCCAGGTGTTTGGAACAATTCCAAAGAGGTTCAGTGTCTCCCTGCTGCATAACATGTGCCCCTGTGACCCTCAAGTATCCTCCTTTACTCCTTCACTTACTGAGCCACCTGGGCAGGTTATGAAAAACTGAGAGTGAAATTTCTACAGCATAGAGACCATTGATCTCTGGGGTGCTGGATAAATAATGAAAACAAAAACCACAAAAGCAAGACAGAAGTTGGCACTTTAGGAAGATCCCGTGTCTTACGGCCTCTCCTTCCCGCCGGTGACAATGAGCCCGTCCCGCAGAGTCGTGTACATGGTGAACACCGGTCCTGTGTGAGCCTTGGCCACCAGCCTGACCAGGAAATGATCCTTCCACACGTAGACATCTCCATTTATGGCACCAGTGAACGTGAGGTTATTCTGCAACAGACAGCAGCAATCTCTGATACAACAGACACCTCGGCATTTTTGTTCAGCTTCAAGTAAAATTCTTTAAATTAAACTTAAAAGTTCTTAATGACCACACTGGATTGTCACCATTGGTGGTATCACTGGCATGTGTCACACCAAATACCCTTAGCAAAAAAAATGATACACAAAATAACAGATCAAGTTTAAGTTAAACAGATAAAAAACCAGCAAAGTGTAAAAGGAAAAAAAAAAAAGCCAGGGCAGTAGGTGTGCATAGAGCTTAATAGAAGAAATTCACCCAGTTGTGCTCAGGAAATCCAGGGAAGGATCTCAAGGTGCACCGGTTTTAAATCCACATTTCACTAACAAGCACTGGCTTGGATTTCAGCAAAGAAAACTGACCCTTGGGGGTTTAATACAATGGTAATGTAAAATCCTGCAGCAGGTAATTTGAACTCACTGCTCCGAAGGCAACAGAGAGCATAGTTTGCATTTTGGCATCTTCCATGGAACCAATGACTCCTTTCTTGTAGAGCAAAGCGCTGCCAGCCAAGGTCCAGAACTTCATGTGTTTGACCCCCACGGACACGAACTGAGTGTCGGAGTCCGGGCGGAACTCCACAACGAAGATCCTCTCCAGGTGTCCTCCCCTGCTGGCAACTTTAGCCCCTGGTTTAATGAGGAAAGGATGAAAACAAAGCTGAATTCACCTGAGAAATTAAGCTCTGATATGATTTTATCAAATAAATTGAGCTGGTATTGGATTAGAGATCTGTGCCCCAGATGCTGAAAGCTGCAAATCCCAACACTGTTTAGTATATCAAACATCTTAATGCAACTCCCACAGTCCCTGGTTATTCCATTGCATCCCACAGATTTAGGAAATGCAGATTTAAGGTCTTCATAGCAAAATCTGTCTCCTGGGTCAGTGAAATAACACAGAAACGTCAGCTATCATCTGGTGAAAAATGCACAGAGACACACTCATGAGCTGAGGCACTTTTCCTCTCCCCTCCACCATTTCCAAAGATAATTCCTTTCTAGAAATTACTTCCCAAAGGCCTACTTCCATCATAGTATTTGAAGTGTTTTAGGAAAGAAAAGGAATAATTTTCCTTAATTCAATGTAATTTTACATTAAGCATCATTCTTTCCTTAATTTCCACTTGCAATAGGTGTTTAAAACTTATCTTTCTGTTAATATTTTTTAGCCCTTTGCCATCTTTAACTGATTAACTGGGATACTCAGAGTGGGGAGACAAAAGTCCAAAGACTTGAAAGGCAAAGCCAATCATAGTGCACAGCTCTGTGAGGCTGAAGGAACACGATTCCCCTGGTTTGTACCTTCTTGCCACCTCCAGACGGTGATGGTGTGCTCTGGGTCGACTCCCACTGACACCAGAAGTTTGCCAGTGGCACTGAAGTTCACATAATTGACCCCTTTGGTGTGGAAGCAGCGCAGCATGGAAAGGGTTTGCTTGCTCATGGCATCCCATATATGAATTGTGGGGGTTGTACCTGGGGGCAGAGAGAGGCATTGAAAGAGAATTAATTCTGGAAAGCTTCAGTGCAAACCAGGCATTTTTCTAGAACATTTAGCCTGAACAGACATTAGTTGGGGGTTTGGATTTGTTTGAAGATTAGCACTACTGGGAAACAAAGAGAAATCAAAATAGCTTGCAAAACACAGGGGGGGGGAAATCATTGTAGTCCATGAAGTCAGACTAGTTCTAAAAGAACAACATAACATTCATGAAGAGCCTCATGCAAAAGAAATTGCCTGCAGATGTTTCACTTGTATCCATGGTTCACACAGATACAATGAGGCAACATGGAACTCGTACAGGACTTTGCTAAATTCACAAACAAATCAGCCTTACCTGGGAATTCTGTCATGTCACCTGCATTGTGAGAGCAATGGCAAATGAGGAAGCACCAAGGGAAAACAATAAGTGAAATAAGTCATGTGATTTGTGCTGAAGTGCCAGCATCAGCACCAGAAGGAAAACAAAATTAAAAACTTGGAAATGGATATGGATTAAATCAACAAAACAAGCAGGAATATTGTTGAACTTTTTTGGGTATATCGGCTTTTATACACAAATATTGCAACAATATTTAGTACTTTGAAGTTTTAAAAATGGTATCTAAAAGAAATGTTACAGGCATGCAGGTTTTAAAAATTCTTGAATTCAAAAGTGAAGTGAATCTCTAGTTATACAAAGTATCAAATCAAACTCAGAAGCACTGATCTCCTGAGGCCTAGGAAAAGGGCCTTTAGCCTTTTCCATGTCCCAGAAATCAGTGTCTTGCAGAGCTCTGGCACCACGTGCAGGTTTGGGTGCTCCCTCCACATTCCAGCTGCGGTGACCATGCTCAGGACAGGCAGCAGAGGGTTTGTGCTTGTCACTGTGCTCATCACTGCCATTCCCTGCCCCCTGTTAAGTGACTCCTGTCCTCAAGTCATGGATTCCATTCTCCTTCCAGAATAGGCTGAGGAGACATTCTGACCCCGTTATCCTCCATCAAGTTAATTATTTCAGCATTAGGCTGAGGAGCAGCAGATCCTTCTCAAGGCTTGGGACAACTCATCCTGCAATCCCCATGCAATGTTTGCTCCTGCAGGACCTTCCATGTAAACAATAAACACACAAAAACATGTGGTTTCTCAGCTGTGTCCTGATATGCGCCCTAACTTCTGCTGAGATCTCTCTCTGTTTCTGGCCTTTTCTGTCAGCTCCTGTCTTTCTGCAGAGAAAATTATGCTCACTGTATTCTCACTGCTAAACAGTGCCTTGGACACAGGAAGGAAAGAAGGAACTCTATAAAAGATTATTGAGATGATCAGGCAGTTTATCAACGTTTGCCTTCTGAAATATGATTACACTACAATTAACTCTAAAATCCAATCACTCACAATCAGAGACGGAATCAAAACAGTAAGAAAACCCTCAAGCTTGATTACTTCTTCCAAATCAAACAAAAAGTAAAATTCCCCCCATAAAAGCCCCAAATGAAGCAGTGCCCTGAAAACTGTGAGTGCAGCTTTGCTGGGGGGGTCACGTACCGATCTGGCTGGTGGCCACCACGTTCTTGTACTTGGGGTGCTGGTTCACCGTCAGGCACAGGATGTCATCAGTGTGCTCCAGGTAGAAGCTCTGGCTACCTAATGCCACCCAAACAGGATTTCAGTCACCACAGGACCGAGCACAGAGTATTTGGGCAGCTGCTACAACTCTGCAGGGGATGAGGGGCCACTAAGGCTGCCCTGCTCCCATTCCCAGGCACTGTTCCCAAATGCACTATGGACACGACCATCAACACACAGAGGTGGATACAAAAGCAATATTTGGGAAATTATCTATATATCCAGGGAATCAGCAAAGCCCTCCCAAGGGAAAGGGCCCAGAAAGGACAGATGGGGCCATCCTTGTTTCCCAGCCCACAGGCCAGAGGCTGTCCTAGGAGTGGAGTCCCCAAAGGCCACCTACAGTGGGTTTGTGCTATTTATCAAGATGCAAAATGAGGGAAAGCCACGGGAATATTAAGAAGTTCAGACTTCCAATCAAAAATATTTTCCTTATAAAGCTATTTTATCTCCAAGTATTTTTTCAAGTGGAATGGAATTACCAGTGGAGAGGTTTTGGACAATGCCTGCTGCAGCTGTGTGGAAAATAATGTCAGCACCATCGTTCAGGTAATGGAGGTTGTTGCGACAGTCAAATCCTCTGTATCCAAACACATGGTCTAAAGCCAGCTCCTGCTCCAGGAAAACAAAAATAACAGGAGTGAAATGGAAGAAAAAACAAGATTTCAGAGCCTGGACCACTTAAGGACAACTCTAAATTACACAGGTACAAATATCCTGTAGAGGCAATAGAATAACAAAACAATAATTAGTTATCCCCACTCTGCTCATTTATTGAGGCATAACATTATCAGAGGCTGTCAACAACCTTTAATTGGTCAACTAAAGCACTGCACTTACATTATTTTATTTTTTAATTATTCAGAGGGCTATAAATGCCCTGGTTCTGTAAATTCCCATTCCAAACAGGTACAACTCACAGAACAGGTTGGATTTTATTGCTCTTCCCATCAAAGTTTATATAGGGTATCAGATATTTTAAAGAAGCTATCTGCAGAGTTTTCAAAAATCATTCTCATAAACTACCAAATGTCCACAGACCAAATTCTGACCTTAAAGCCCTCAGAGGAAGCCAGGGTGAGCCATAAGTAACTCTGTAATTAAGACATTAATCAGAGGTGTAATTGCAGCTTACAATGAGCAGTTGTCAAGGAAATTTCCTCCAGGAACCCAGGATGGTTAATGGATTGTTGTTAGAGCTGCCTTGGAGCCCTGAAGCCCAACTTAATGACTGTCCCAAACACAACCACAGCTCACTGGGAACAATCCCAATTAGCTATAGACCAAGTGTTGCAAATGGTCCACACAGGTCACAGAACATTCCTGGTTCTGCCTATTGTGTGGGAATTCAAACAAGTTGTTCGGGGAGAAAGGGAAGTTCCAAAGTCAATGAGCAAATTCCATCATTCAAAATCCCACACGGGATTTTTCCTGGGCCAAAGTGATGGTTCTGGATGTATTTCCCTTGGAACTGAGCAGGGAGCATGGGAATGCACATACTCTGTGATTGTACCTGCCCTTCACTGAGAGACAAAACAGGGGTGGATTTCACCCAGCACATGTTACTTTCAAAGAAATATAAAAGATATGAATTCTGACCTCAACCAGTTTCTTTTTTTTGTTGACATTGTTCTTTTGCAGTTTCTCAGGCTGAGGAGCAGCTCTGCTCACAGGTGGCCTGAAAAGAACATTTAAAAAAGGAGACAATCAATATATTTGAAAGTAAAACACAACCTTCAAAACCACAGCATGTGTGAGTAGCAAATGGGACAGGTGCCCCTGTATGAGCTTTTTTCAGAGCTGTACAATAAACTAATTAAAATCCTGCACTTTTTGATAGAAAATGCAGAAACATTGATGTAGACTTCATGGATGAGTGGCAGAACAACCTTACACCATTAAAAAGATCCCAAACCATAATGACTTAAATCCATGGAAAAATCCTTGAATATGAAATGATGGTAAATTGGTGCTTTCAGAAATGATCTGAAATAATTTCAGCAGCTGGCAGTTGACCTCTACCCAGCCTTGCTTCTTCTGAGAAATCCTATCCCAAAACCTTGACATGGCTTCAATAAAATTTTCTCAAAATCATATTAAAGATAAAATGGTTGCATTTAAATGCACAAGTCATTCATCCAAGGGAATTTGGGAGATTGAGGCCAGCAAAGCTATTTTATATAATTACAGTTGCTAAAAGTAGATAAAGAGACAAATGCAGAACACAGGCTGAGACAAAATCTGATGTGTGCAAACGGTCTGTAAGGCCAGATAACCTCTGCTGCTGATGTTGATCCTGCTGGGAAAAGAGGGACAGAGCTAAGGGGAGCACGTGGAAAGCATTCCCAGAGCTTATGATTCCAGAAAAATGTGACCTTGCTATTACATTCCACACGCTGTGAAATTTGTTCCTGTCCTGAGACCATAACTACCAGTAATTCCCATTTTGCAAAAAATTAATTGGAGAAGAATGAAATCCTTTTTGTGTATAGGGAGTTGCTTTTTCTGGAGCTGAATTTTTCATGGAAGGTATTAAAGGCACGGTGGACAGAGCACAGTGGGGACTGAGCCCTGTGGGAATGAGCAGCAGGACAAGCTGAGCTCTGAGACAGAGCAAGGCTGGAGGAAACCAGTCTGACCCACGTCTCAAGCACAGCAAGGACCAACAAGCACATCAGCAGGTGACCCCGTGACACGAAGAGAGAGAAAGAGTTACCTTGATCCCCTTGTAAGCAGCAAATAAAGCCAAGCAAGAAACTTAATAGAGTTTAGGAGTCACTTCTGAGCACGAGACTCATGCACAAGCACTTTCAGAGCGCAGCAGTCATTCCTTGGGCACAACACGTGCTATCCAAGCATGCCAGCAAGAACTAAAACAGAAACCAAAGAGTGCACAGACCCGGAAACATCGCACCCGGCATCCCTGGGCAACCTGGCAGCTAAAGATCCCGCAGGATGGAGGAGAAAGGGAAGCTACATCCAAGCTTCCTGCACACTTTGCACCAGAGCAGAACGGGGTTCCATGGTTGGTTTATTTTCAGGAGCCTGACAGGGAGGGAACTGGTAGGAAGTTGACAGCTTCCTAGGCAGTGCTGAGATTGCACACAATGGATGATTGTTCTCTATCCCAGCTCAGCTGCAATTTAGCCCACAATTGCTGTGAGGAGGCTAAGTCACTGCCAGGACAGCCTGTCCTGCCTTGTCCTCAGGGAACAAGTACCTTTATTTCCTCAGAGAGTGGTCACTCAAGTCCCCTGAGGTGACCCTGGGTGGAGCGGGACCGAGCAGCGGTGCTCTCACCAGCATGGAAAGGGCAGAGGAAGTTATTACAAAACTTAATTGTCTCACAAAATAAATTCATGATTTCATTTCAGCCCACATTTATGAGGGCCTCTGAACTGGCACTTAGGAAAATAATTGTTTTCTTGCATGCTTTTTTCTGTTTTAGTGTTATTTCAAACTGGATAATTTCTACATTTCTTTACCTAGGAACATCAAAGTTTATAACAAGAGCAAGCCAAAATACTTCATGAAAGCAAGAGAACACTACCACTGTGACATGCTTGATAGTCACCAGATCATAAGCATGAGGCTTAATTTGGAGACACACACACACACAGAGATACTTTTATAGATACCTACTCACAGCACACACAAACACAGATGTTGTGTGCATTCATATATACACAGCCATGTATATATACACACACCTGTGCATTCACTGCCTCATCACCATCTTAATAAAACAAATGGAAAGCAGCACATTTGGAACATGGTAAGAACTCATTTCACTTTTAACAAGCCTGTGACCACATCTAGTTTGTTTTGACACAGAAGATGACACTGCCAAGACAAGAAATTTGCACTGTAGCAAATGACACCCCTTTGCCCTGTTGGACCTGTGCAACCTGCATGGCACATTCCCAGCAATCCAGGCCTCAGCTGGGCTCCCCACCAGTACTTACTTGACAATTCCCTGCCTCCAAAGGAAAGCAAGTTAAAACATAACACAAGCATTAACGGTTTCTTTGCCGCAATTTCAAACAAACGTGCTTAGATCATGTTATGGCATGGAGGAGCTCTGGGAAAGATAGAACACAGTCAGATATTAGGGGGTTTCAGTTTTTTGGGTACTGTGAATACAGCAGAGAAGATTTCTGTTACTCATGGCAATCTCAAGGATGTTCTCACATGAGGACACGAAGCTGTCAGTCAGGGATAGAAGCCCAGATCCAAACTGACAAAACCTCAGCACCACCTTCATGCAGAAATGTGAAAAGATGTGAGTGAACATTCCCTCCAGCCACAGGGGGAGAGAAGCCCAAACCAGGGGTGGGGAGAACAGACAGCACCAGGATGGAGAACAACAGATGGACACAACAAGAGCTGGGCTGGGGGAAGAGGGAATGGGGGTTTGGAAGAGTGGGGCACTTGGGGGAGGAAAGAGATGTGATCTTAGAGAGCAGGGCCAAACTATGAGGGGAAAAAAGCTGGATCTGTGTAGATGGAAAACAAAGGTCAAAAGAAAAGGCAGATCAAAAACTGTTATGATAAATTCTGTGGGAGGGGGATATAACCAGCGCCTGTTTCCAGGTCACAGGCCAGAACTGCTGTCTGGTTGGAGATGTTGACTGCAGCAGGCATAAACTGGGGAGAACACAAACATTCTGCTCCAAGGCCAATAGGAACAGCACGGGAACTCCAAAACAGCATCACATGAAAGGGACCAACAAGGTCTGGAGCAGGGACAGATGGACAGGAGTGTCCTGCAAGCAAGAAGGTGACAGGCTGAGCCATCAGCAATGGGTGGGGAAAAGCTTCAAGCCCAAAAGGGAGACACACATGGATTTACATGGCTGCAAACTGGAGAGGGAACACACTTGGATCTACACAAACATGAGCAGGACTGCTCCTGAGAAGAGAAAGCAAGGTTCAAGGAGAGGAAAAGGTGGTAGGGTTGGATTGGGCAACAGAACAAAAATCCAAGGTTTAAAAAACATACTGTTCATTTCAGAAAAAATGCAAAAGCAGCTTTTAACTGTGCCCTTCACCAGTGACAGGAGGGGACTCCCAAGTGCCCCCAACTGCTGCAAAACTTAAGCTTTTTTTAATCCCTTCCCAGAGAAGGGATTAAAAGATTTTGTAAATTCTAAACCCTTGGATTTTCCCATCCCAACATACACAGGAGTTTTACATACAACTTTTCCTGCTGTTACTTTTTCTTAACACTTTGTAGCTATCATAAGACAACAAAAAGAATAGGATTCAACATGAAAATACCCTGCCCTCAAATACAGCAGATCAAAGAAAAGCTCAAACAGAACTAGAGAGAAACATCAGAGGTAAATTACATTTTTAAAGGACTGAAAAAGCCTTACGTGGTTACAATATTTAGAACTTCACATGTATGCTGATGGACTCTTAAAAAAAAAAAAAAATCACAAAGTACTGCAGGACATATGGTGGGGCCAGTTGTTGTCACAGCCTGTCAGGGCAGCTGGTCACTGAATTCCCAGGTCATTCCAGCTCAGTGTTCAGTGAAACGAGCACTACAGCAATTAGCAAGGAGGGCAATCACTGGAATGAAACCTGAGGGCCTTTGTTCTGAGCACCTTGGGAAGTTGTTCCCTAAACAGCTCCTGTACCAGGCTGGCCCTGCTGTCCCTCACACCCTGAAGGAACAGAGTCTTTTCCATTTGTTTTGTTATTCCCTGCATAAGCTCCAGCATGTTTTGAAGCTGTACTGTGTAAACACAAACACTGAACCAATCATATATAGCAGATCCTCCCTCTGCATGACAGAACATGAGAAACATGGCTTTTTCCATCAGCCCTGGACTACCTCCTGCACAGCAGCCCTGAGAAAAGCTGAGTATTTCACATCACCCTCAGGGCAGAGAGCACTCAGACCCAGAGACAGAGGTGCTGGGAACTCGTGGCAATGCTGGCATCCCTGAGTTCCACTCCCCCAAGTGTCACACAAACGGAGAAGACCTTTGAGCCAGCTCTGTGCTGACCTGTGGGAGCAGTGAGATTGACTCTGAGTTCAGCTGCTTGGCAGAGACGGACAAATACCAGTCACAATGTGTACAAGCCTTGGGGACAAATGGGATGAAACCAGCAGGCTGTCAAATGCATTTAGGGTGCATTAACTTGACATAATGCTGTTGAGAAAGCAAAAGTGAATATTCCAAATGATGCTCCTCATTCTCAGAGAGGGGCTTTCTGCAGGAATAAACCCAAAGTCATTTTCTCCCCCCAAAAGATGTATTTTTTCAGACACACATTGAATAGTCCCCACCTACACCTAAATACAACACAGATTCACACTCAGAGCTTTTGCACTGCACCCACAGACATGTGTGTGTAAAGGTGCAGGAACCAAGGCTGTAACCATAAATCTAATAATTCACTTCATGGTGCAAAGGCTTGTGGGGGCTATTTAGGAAGCTTATATAAGTTAGCTCATGTTGTTTTAAAGAAATCAATAATTTAAAGAGTAACATTTGAAGAGAGAAAATTTCACTTCTTTAACTTTTCACCTTTATCAGGACATCTGATTACACATGAGGCAAACACCACGATAGAGACCAGGCTCTGAGGTGGGTAATTCATGGAGGGGGAGACAAGCCAGGATGCCGAGAAAACGGAAAACCAGACAAACATGCTAATGCTGCTTCTTGTTTTCTACACATTCCACCTGCTTTGGAGGAGTTCCCATCACCAGGTTCACGTGGAGTCATGCAAATTGAGCTAAAGGAGAGCTGCAGATGCAGGGGGTGTGTTAGGGGTTAGTAGGAGGCCAAATGCAAACAGGTCTTTGCCTTTGAGATTAGTAACATAAATACAGGCATCAGCAAGCTCATGTTACTTCTCATCATATCAATTCTTGGTTTAAATGGTCCCTGTTCAAAAACCGGCCCTTTTCTGAAACAGCACAATTCTTCTGTGGCACACAGCAGAGCTTACAATTGTCCTGGATTGTCTGGGACAGTCCCACCAGTGGCCAGGGGGTCCCGAGGAGTGGGAGCGCCGCGCTGGGAGCTCCCACCCCGTGAGACGGCTCCTGCGGCCCCTCTCGAGGGCACCCCGCTCCTGACCACGGGCATGGGGTGCCAGCCATGGGGACACAAAGGGAGACAAGGGCAAGGGTGGGTGGGGAGGAGAGCAGGGAACACATGGAAAGGGGGAAGAAGAAAAACAACAAGGTCGGGGAGAGGAGAGAGAAACAACAATCAATTAATGATCTTAACCAAATGCACCAATACAACTGCAAGGCATTTTAAAACTGTGCCTCAGCAACAGCTCTCCTGTCACTTTGCCATCCTAAAGCTGTAGCTGCTGATGGAGACAGGAAATGTTGGATCCCCCCCAAAAATACCAGGTCATGATTTGATTCAAATCCTGCAAGTAAAATCTATCATGTAACTTCTACACTTCTCCAAGATATTTGCAGAATCATGATTATTTTTATTACATTTGAGTTAGAGGAAAAATAAATTTCATAAAGGGCTCTCATTTTCTTTTCTAAGGGAAATGTTACCATTACTCCTAAGTTTGTACTAATCACTGTACAGTTCAGCTCCCAACCCTACACTTGCAATCTTCTCAGGAGTCCCATCACAGTTCCTGAGATCAAACTCCTCCTGAATTGAACAGTGAATTGTTATTTCTAGAGAAATTATGTACCTGGAGGTTTTCAGATTCACCACTTTCTATTAGAGAAGCACAGAGTCCTGCAAGTTTATTCCAGCAAACAGAAGGATTAAACAGATGGACGTGTCTCATAGGTGCCACACAGCACCTTTGAAATGTGTTTGATTTCATAAGCTGGAAAGTAACTTCAGCAACAGTGTGCCCTTCAAATATGACTTGTAAAAGAAAAAACCCCAGTGAGCTCCAAGTCATTGCCCCCAAGAAGCAGCTCACAGAAGCAGCCCCAGCTATTCCTACTTCTTGCTTAAACCAGAAACTTGCATTTTTTTCCCCCTTTCCTTAATTTAAATTTGTGTAATTATGAGTTTCTGCTCACTACACCTTCATTATTTTTCCTTTCTCAAAGCCACAATGAAAATACAGCAAGGGGGACACTCCAAGACCCTCAGCAGATGCTGCAGTGAAGCGGGCCAGCAGTTTTCCAGGCCTTGGGATTTACTCCCAGTTTTTGTTCTAAGCAGCCTCCCAGCTTGTCCCATGGTTTTCAACATGTGGACAGTGAGTGACTAAGTTACCAATGCCAGAATATTCAGTGCACAAGAGCCATTAAGTGCACAATCACTGGGGTCTTCAGACAGACATGGCACAATCACAAAAGGAAAGATCTGGAATATTTCCCCCAGAAAAACTTCCTCCTCAAAAACCTACCAGGTTTCCCCACATACCTGCCTGAAAGAGAATGGAACACATCCTCTGGGTTCCCTTCTTCAAACCTGGAGGAGCTGGGAGAGCTACTCCTGCTGTGCCTTTGGCAGAAAATCTAAAGCTTTGGGAGCTGCCTCTTCACTCAGCCCTGTGCACAGAGATTTCAAGACTCCACAGCCTCAAGGCCTGCTGACTTGGCCTTAGATTTCCCTGAACATTTAGGATTTCCCTCAACACAGACAGCTGAGTACTTGCAGAATTTCCATTTCACCTGCATTGATCAACTCTCACTTCAGACCCTTGGAGGTGCAGAGAAAAGCCAGGCCAGGGATTTCAGAAGTTTGTCATGGGCAGACAAACCCTTTTCCAGCTGCTACATTCTTTTGTGTTCTCAGAAAAGATGGAATTTGACACAGCTACTCAGCTACAATTTGACCAGGAATTGCAGTCTTGCAGTAGCCAACACACGAATCCTGTCTTACTGCACCCAAACCCCAGCTTTCACAGCTTAAGGCCCTATCCAATCACAACACCCTCAAAAAGCAGTTTTGCTGACATTTTGCCATAAAGTTGCTGCTTCTGATTATTTCACTATAAATTCTCACTATTTATATTAATCCCTTGAAGACAGGAAAGTGAATTGATCTTTGCTTAACAAGTGACATATGAAAATTATGAGATTTGTTGTCAGGTTGATCAAAACAGCAAATTTCAAATACCAAAGGTGTGATTGTACTGAAGCATTTGTAATTTTAAAAGGAGCTAAAAATGCGTACAGGAGCTGTGACTCTCGAGCAGAAAAGATGGGAAGGACAGTGACAAGGGTTTATTTTTAACCTAGATTAAAGCAAAGTACAAGACTGTTGATAACACAGCATCATCACAGCAGAATAAAACAGCTGGACAGTACAAGGGTTTCTGGTGCAAAACATCTGTACCAATGCCACTTATTATTCCTGTAACAATTTAGCAATTCACCCAAAATAAAATAATAATTTTCCTTTTTTTAACTCAATTTGCAAACATTTATGTTTACCAGATGATATACTATGCCTTTTTGTAGAAAGATGGAGGAACAAAGTCTTTATTTGAGGAAAAGAGATATTCTTAAAAGAAAGGAAAAAGCAAAGGTTATGGTCCAACATTTTATTGTAAAAATCACCGATCCTCCTCCTGCATGGTGTTGTTAAAACATTGTGATGAAAAAAAATGGGTGCAACATTTTTCTTCTTATTGTTCATACCCCACATTTCACACTCAATTCTCCTGTTTGCACATTTACTGAGCAAAAATGATTAATTACTTTCTGTTCAAGATGTTCAGCACTGCATTCTTTGAGAGCTTTAAAGACAGAAACTTATTTTTCCAAGGCCTACATGAGATTAGGAAGTATTATTAACTGCATTTTGCCCCTTGCAATAACAGAAGTAAACTCAAATTATTTCTGTGGGTTAACCCACAGCAGTCCTTTGTGTCAGTGCCCAGTGGGGGGCAATAGCAGGGAAACTCCTGATAAAAGAATGATCATTTCTAAGAAAATACTCTATCAAAAGAGACAAAATGGATTCACAGCGGAGTCACCAGCTGGATTCACAGGCAGGCATTTACTGCTCCAGATTCTGAGGGGGACTTACTTTACTGGTTACAGATGCTCCTGTTCTGTCCCATCAGATTTTACCACCCCCTCCTTTAGGTCTGTGTTTCACTGGACTGTCTTAGCTTAATCTGTTCTTAGCTCTTACCTCTTTTCTTTGCTCTCCTCTCCAACACTGTTCCCCTTCCAGCTAATATTTTAGAATATTTCAGCCTGAGGCCAGTGTGTGCCATGGGAAATTCCAGCTTTAACAGTGACAACCCAACACAATGACCAGCGACTGAAAATCTTTTAATAAAAGCACCACCCAAAGCCTCAATCACAAAATATTTACAAGCTTACCACTACCACAAGTGCTCTGCTGCAGACACACACTGGTTAGGGGAGAATATAAATGCTCATGTGAATGCCAAAAGAGAACACACCACTCAGAGATGTGTCATATACATGTATTTTTCTCCATCATATTAACATGTTGTACTCTGTGAACACCATTTTAAATGTTATCTGGTGAATTTTATAATTCCTGTCTTATTTCTAAAGACTGATTTTAGGTGAATGAAAAGAGATGTGCAAAAGGGCACATTTGAAAGCAAAAGCCTTTGTGGGACATACCTCTCTTCCACTGAAACCTCCTTCAGCTGCTGATGGGGTTTTGTGCCTTCCATTTCTCGGATGCTCACTGCATAGATCTTAGTGGTGTAGTCAATTGCTTTTTCTCTTGCAACATCACTGTCATAACCTTAGAAAAATAAAACATAGAATAAAACAAACTACCTTTGTTTCACAGTGGGACAGTAGAGAACAAGAAGATCTGCAACAATGAAAGGAAGGAAACAAATCCTACCAAGCTCTCCTTACACTGAAATTCAGCACAGCAAAGCTTCAAGTTAAATGCCTGTGTGAATGTCTGATTGAGGCAAGAAAGACTCCATTAAATCCTCTTTACCTCCATCTTCCTCTGCATCTGTGTCTGATTCTTCACTGTCCACCAGCTTGCTCTCCTGGATGCCCAGGAACTCCCTGGTCCAGATCATGAGGGCGGTGTCGGCGCCGCCGACGGTGAGGAGCACGGAGTCGTTGTGCAGCCACTGCACGTTGGTCACCTGGGCACTGTGCCCCACGTACTTCTTGAACCTGGCATGCTGGCCCTGCAGCACAGAGAATCCCCCACTGGCAGCCTGGCACCCAGGAACAGCTCCTTCCTTCTTTTCCTTTCCCATCACTGAAATAAACACACTTCTTACCTTCACTGGGTAGGAAAAGAGCTTCACAAACCCAAAGTCATCTCCTGTGGCCAAGAGGGTTCTGTCCTTTGTGAGACTGGCCGCGTTGACAACGGTGACGTCGCTGTGCATGGGCCAGATTCCCTCACAGGTGGGACCAAGCACACATGTCCAGGTGTCCCATTCAATCTTCTCTATCTGCAAGCAAAACTCCCCCAAATAAGGCTTCTAAACATACCAAATACACACTAATTTCATGTGTATAGTTTTCTATGTTTGACATTTTTGTTTTAGTACTTTTAGTTCTTAAACTGTGCTGTTCCAGATTGTTAATACAAATTGTGTATCTTCATCAAAAGGCTTAACACTTCAACATTCCCATTTTTCCAAGGCAGAGCATGATTTGGATACAAATCTCCCTGAAGATTTTCTGAGGTGCTAAACATTGGCAATTTTGTAGCCATGTAGAATTACATGCCACAGATAATCAGCGTCATGAAAAGCCAGGTCCTGCTGTTTGAAGGTTTCTAGCCCGTGTGCAGCTGGTTACACAGAAAACAGGTGGCTCTGAGAAGGGGATTATGGCAAGTGGCTGCTAGTAATCAAACAGAATAAATTTACAGATACAAACAAAAACCTGCACATTCTGCCATTTACAAATCCTAGGAAAGACACTGTGGAATTACTAAATAATTCTAATTCGAACCATTATAAATAAAGCATTATAAAATGAAAAAATTCACCATTTGAAGACAATTCTTTAAATTAATTTTCACAGTAAAAATAAACCAGCCCACAATTCATACCTCAGCAATTCTTATAATGTGTCTTTTCCCCCTTGGTGCTTCAAAAAATAGTTGTTCTTTGGCACCAGAATTGACTTGCAATAGCTTTCCTGGACACAAAAGGAGAGTTTGTTATGAATCTTAATAATTATTATGACTATTAAGAACTTTCTTTTGATTGAGTGAAGAGATTCCTGAGGGTAAACTAAAAAATTATCCTCTAGAGAGTTATTCATAGCCAAAGTAACACAGATGCTTAAAACCACTCTTGTAAGGGTCCTATACTCTGATTCAATGGAGAAGTAATATTTTAAATACCATCCAATATCCTTAAGAAGTTGCTGTTGCACAGCAAATCAGTTTCTGCTGATAGGGAATATTTCGCTTGTATTTCACCATCGCACTAATGGAAGTCAAAAATAAATGCATGTGCTATTAATTTTCCTAATAATCTTAAAAGGCAGCTTTGCCAAAAGTGGAACCTTTGCCAGCTCCCATCCCTTCTGCACTGCCTCACTGGCAGAGCCAGCTCCACTCTGAGCTGTCCTGGGATGGGAAGTTTGCTGTGCCCATGGAGATGCTGTGGTGTTGCTGCCACTGCCTCACACCACGCTTTGGGGCTGGCCAACAGCAGGGACAGAGCTCAGGCACACAGGGGGTCCCACACAGATCACATCTGCTCTGAGAAGGCTCACTGGTATGAGCTCATTATGGATTCTGCTGGACTTAATTAGTTGGGACTATCAGGCTCTAGCTTCTTGCAGGGATTGCCATGCAGAGCTCAGCAAGGAAAGGAAATTGGATACCAACAAATGTAATTGCACTGGATCCATACAGTGCTCCATGGGGAAAAAGCATTTGCATCAGTGGTTGATCTCAATAACTGGAGGAGAATAGCTTCCTGATATTCCATTTTATGGACACTTCCAGCTCTGGCCAACACTTTACCTCTGGAGTCCCAGTCGATGTGGGTGATGTAGCTGGAGGCACCTTTGCAAATGCCAACCCTTTTGCTGGTAAGGACGTTGTAAATATCTACAAAGTTATCGTGGGAAGCCACGGCCAGGTACTTTCCTGATTCTGTAAGGAGGAGACACCGAGGTTATTAAAGGGTAAATCTAACTGATACTGGTGTGCTTTTCACCACTGCAGTGAATTCACCAGGCAGGGGTGGGCCTGCTACAGTGCAGCCACGTGGAATTGTAAAGTATTTAATGCATTAAAAGTATTTAATTAGTGCTTAATGGAGCACACACAAAGCCAGTCTTCCTCTGGGACATTCAACCTTGCCTAGACAAGAGAAACAAACTGCAAGATAAACGCTCCTCTTCCACCTTATCACCTGGTTGTACCTCGTGAAAACTTTATATCCGAGATCATTTCCTTCCTGTGGTGGAAAGAGACCATGTCCTCCACAGTGTCAGCGTTCACCACCAGGAAACTGCCGTCGTTCAGCCCCACCGCCAGGGCTTTCCCGTCCGGAGAAAAGGCACAGCAGCGCCCGCCTGCGGAAGCACATGGAAATGAGCCTGTCAAAGTTTAAAACCTGGGACTGAGAAAACCTTCAATGAACTGCAACTGAAAGGTTTCTACATCAGGTATGTTGTTTTAAAAAAGATCTATTGTCTCTTGAAAAAGATATGTTACAGAGGGGTATGATAGATGCTTCATTACATGGTGCTCTGGAGTTGACAACAATGATTGAAACCTTTTGAAACAGGTTTATGTGCAAATACCACCCTCCAGCCACATTCTAAACACACCAATGACAGAAATGAAACAAAAAAACCCATCCAAAACACATACAGAAAGGAAATCTAGATGGAAAATTCAAAGATTCATTAAGGGCAGTGCACCTCTGCCTCAGCATTATTCCTGACCACACTCTCCTACAGCTACCCTCATCCATTCCCAAGTTCACCTCTCCAAAAATTTAACTCTGTTTTCCCCCAGACAGTTAAGGGTTCCTGTGCTTCAGATTTGCCACTGAGAATGAACAATTTAAAATTTCCTGAGGGATATCAATGGATTAATAAAATAAGAGTGATTTTGAGAAGGCAGCATTTCAACATAGCTTGCCTAATTTTATAGAGAGGCAAGGGCAGGAAAAGTGTTAATTTAAAAAAAGTTGGTTTAACAGATTGACAGGAAAAGATGTCTGTGCTCAACATGCAGGAAATTGTATACTTTTGTCTTTATAAGGAAATTCTTTTATGTCAGCAACATACTGGCCTTTATTCCTAGGGAGGAAAGTGATTCTGAGGTCAACTCATTCCCCTTGATATTGGGGAAAAAAGAGACTGAAATTCATTTTCGTATTATTCATTACAATAGATTACAGTCCTTTTTCTTCCTTCCCTTTGCACTGACTTGACACATGCCAAAGACAATTTATTTCCTGTGCTCCCAATTTCTTAACGACCGTGTCCTTTGCCTACCCAATTAATGCCCGTGATGTGCCCCGAAAGCAGAGAGGGAGCTGCTCCAGAAGCAGGGGATCCATGGCTGCCCCAGGCAAAGGCAGAGTTACCTTTTTTGAGCTTCCTCACTGCCAGCATGCGGTGCTGTGACGAGAGCTCCCAGATGCGCAGCGTTTTGTCGTCGCTCACCGTGGCGCACACGGGGAGGAGAGGATGAGCTGCCAGGCCCCACACTTCTCCTTCCATATGGCCCTGGAGGAAAGCATTCCACACGAGAGGAAATAATGCCTGTGGGGCTGTGTAATAGGTTCTAACCTTGCCCTGCCTCATTTTGCAAGTCCAAGGCAGCAAAGCCTTCACCATCTCCTCTCTCCAAAGCTTTCCGCATTCCAAAAGACCCGAACGTCTGCTCTGTCCCCACCTCAAATGTCTAAAAGACTCTTCCATACTCCCCTCCACTACTACTGGCTGTAATTCCTGTTCTTCCAATAGTCTCCTTTCTAAACTTGAGATCAATAGGGAACAGTCACACCCCAAACAGGACTTTATCCTGAAATCCTAACATTGGCTAATCCTCAAAGTTTATGCCCTTTTCTAGATCCTTGTTTGCCCAAAACACATAATACTTTATTTAATTTTGCTTCAGATTCTCAGTTTTCCAACTTGTTAATCACTCTTCCTGCTTTCTTCCAGCTTTCCTTCAGCTTGCATACAGTTTGCTGGCACTGTATATCAAGGTTAAATAATTTCTTACTGCTCTCAATCTGCATTAGTGAATGAGTTCAATGTTTTATAAAACACAACCCCACACATTTTGGATAGTAAGGCAGTCATGCAGGCAAGAAGAATTTGAAGGATTACTTCATGTGATCAAAATTTACTGAAAAAAGAATACCAAAGAACCAGCATTTTTTATAAAAATACAGGAAATATTTTGCTATGGGAGATCCATACAGTACCTGAACAAGCAGAGTCATAGGCCCACTTTTATCAATTTCAAGTATTTCTCCATTTTTAGTTCCTACCAGGATGTGCCCGTGTCCAAGGCTGATGGCTCGGATGGAGGGGTTGTCTTCTAAAAGTAAACCTGAAGAATGCAAGATTTAAAAAAAAAAAAAAATTTAATTTCATATCCCTTGCAGTTTATATATAATTAAAATCTGTTCAAAGTCATGAACATGAGATAAAACTGCCTGATCAAACTGCTAGATAACCCATGGATTCCGTACTAATACAGGGAGGGGAGGGGATTTTGTCTGTACTGTGGCAATGCAATGACTGATATTTCACTGCTTCAACAGTGACAGGGACTGAGGGGCTCAGGAGTTCCAGCACCTGTGACTAATTCTGTGATTACAGATGAATATCCCTTTCCAGACTTCCACACTGAGGCCTGGGGTATTTAACAGGTCTTTCCACATCACAGGGCCCCTGCTCTCACCACAGGGAATGTGGCCAGCCAAGGAAACTGGATTGACTTTGGACCTGCCAAACTCAAGGTTGGGGACATTTCTCCTTAAAATCATTTCACCAATGAAAACAAAGATCAACGTCATGAAACAGAAGAGGGAATAGCAGAACAAACTATAAATGACAAGGAATACAAGAAATACATCTTACATGGATCAAACCAGAACGTTCCTGCACAGAGTAAGCAGTGTTTTGCTGGTCCCTTTGGCTTCTGGTAAGATTTCACACCCAGTCCCCACCCTTTTACTAACATTTACCACCCTCCATGCACCCAGTCCTTACTGAAACACACTGAAACTCAATACCTTTAGAACTAGCAGAGAGTGCTGCTCTTTTAATAGCATATGTCTTCAGACATCTCTCAAACATATCATCCCAAAGGGCCACGATTCCATCTTTTCCACCCGTTACAAAGCCCTGCACAAGCACAGTAGGAGAGCACACACAAATGTCAGCACTCATGGGAGAGATTCAAAAGGACATGTCCAAAGGCACAATAAAGTCTCCCCCACTTTTTATTCATGTGTCAAACTAAAAATACTGGAGTGTTTACCTATGAGGGAAAAATTCAAGTGGACAAGATTTGGAGTTGCTTTTCTAGGGTTATAAAGATTTGCAACCATATGGAGCACACACTGTTGTAAACAGGAATGCTGGACCAGGACATTTGCCTGCATGTGGGAACAAGCAATGGAAAAATGTGGTTTACCCTTAGAAGAGGCAGTAGTTGGCAGTAACAGCTTCTCAAGTTATTCCAAATTCAATTGACATAACAGATGCTTCAGCCCAAGTTCTAATAATGCATCAGGGACCAATTCTCTCTTTAATTCCCTGGGTAGATTATCTGGGCCAAGTGAATGCAAAGGAGCATAAATAACTAACCAACAAAAATCTAAGTGAAGAGGATGTTTAGTGCCAAGATCAAACAGAAAAATTGATAGGAAAGCTGGGAACAATCAATTAGGGCCAGAAAGGATTGAGCCACAGGGATCTTAATTGACCTTGATATATAAAAAAGTTAATAGCTAACATTCTTCTCATCCTTTACTTTTACAGTTGAAACCATAACCTCAAAAGGGATATTCATTATCAACATTATCTTCAAATTGCCAGGGGCAAAACTTTGTCCTAAGCTCATTTGTGTGATGCAAATATTTTGCCATAATTTCTTTCATAGATGTATTGATGCAACTGAAAGAGAATTCTTTTGTTTTCTGGAATAGCTAACTCAAAACCCAAAATCTTTGGATATGTAAAGTCTTGACTAAGACACAATGATAATATTATTAAAAGATCATGTTTCATATTTTGGAAACTGGAAATGCACAAATATTTTTGGGTTCAGCTTGAAGAGACAACGAATGTCACCCATTACTCTCCTGTGGTTTACACAAACCTGAAAACCACACTCCCGAGCAGAGTGAGAAATAAATTCTGAATTTTTAGAGGTCAGAAAGCTGCTGGTCAGGTACCAGTACATGGAACACAATGCTTACAAGTCCAGGTCTATCAAATAACAGAATTCATTCCTATTGGCTTTGTTTAATTACAAACACCTCCAAAATCCATTAGTGCAACAAAAATCAAGGTGAAGGAAGGTGGCAGATACCTTGTCCAGTGCATGCATGGCAAACACAGGTCCATCATGGGCCTTGACTGTCCTCAGCAGCAGGGTCTCCTTCCAGATGTAGATGTCCCCAGTGGCAGCCCCAGAGAACACCAGCTCCTCCACGCGCCCGTACGAGACGCTCATCATGGTCTCCAGCTTCCCCACGCTCCCAAACGTGCCCCGTTTGGAGGTGAAGCCTCCACCTGCAAGAGCAGCACAAGGCTTGTTCTGGTTGGGCTTGTAGCCACAGGGCTGTGAAGGACAAATGTTTGACCCCAAGATCTCCTGTGGCTGCCTAATAATGGAAATGCAGAAAGCAGCACACAAGGGAAAAGCACAAAGAAAGTGAACCCAGCAATGACAGCTCTGGAGCAGAGCAGCCTCAGGTTTTCAGACTGTCTTCCCAAGCAAGAGATAAATTTGGTGAGGAGTTGTGCAAAAACAACTACTGCAATGTCTGGCAGGATGGTTTTTTTGCCCACAGCAGCTTCTGCTGCTTCTCTGTAGAGGTGACCACAAGTAGAAGATTGGTTTAGCTGTCCCCTGGCATCGTGAGCTTTTGGCAGCAGTTTCGCAGAATAAATGGCAAGGTTTGTTCCTCCTCTGGTTGTCTGAAAACCAAATCACCACAGCCTTGCTTTGGGTCAGAAAGCAGAAGCAGCCATAAGGCCCATGAATCAATGCTCAGACAAAAATACACATAAAGTTACAAAATATCATCTGCATAGGTGGCCTTGTGTCAAGGCACTGCGGGCTTCACAGCTGACACCACACTAAGTCCCCACCCCACTGAGCAAATCTGAATTAAAAAGACACCATTTTTATTGCAAAGAGACTATTCTTGGAGTAAGATGCTGCTTAATGCACATTCCCACCATGGAATTTGGCAAACAGCAATACAAGTCTACGTAATCACTGCAAAAATAACCTAAAGACTAAAAAAGCAGAAAAAAGAATTATTAATCGGAGAGCACCTGAACCACTTGAATGCTTAAACTATGGTATGAAGTGTAGGAAGCTCTTAAATTACCTAATTTTGAGTTGTTCTGACTACTTGTAACATGTGTACACAACTAAAAAGTCATGAAGAGCAAAAAATCCAGTCCTGAATAAAAAATATCCTCAATAAGAACCTGATTTTCTGGGAGCCAAGGATGCTTGCTTAGGAGAATGCCTTAATACTATGATTAGAATTTAAACACAATTAACTGGAAATTCTTTCCATGGAGGAAGGAATGTTGTGACATTTGCTGACTCAGAAGTGGATTTTAACCCCTTTAACATTTTGGCAACTGGCAAAGTTAGTTAAAACTTTATAAAGTTAAAACTCAGAAGTTTGTTAAAAGTTAAAAGCCTAACGAATAAAACAAATTCTTAAACTGGGAATATGATGTTCCTGTATTAAAAATATTCACAAACTCCCATGTTAATCAAATATATAATGTTCAATACAGTACCTGTTTGCTGCCAAAATTTGATGTGCTTCATCCCAACTGTGACTAGTCTGTCCACATGATGTGGATTACACTTCACTACAAATATTTTATCTTTATGGCCCCTGTAATAAAGGTAGACATTTTAAAAGCTTGGCAAGAGATGACTTAAGATTTCAAACTAATTAAATCATTGATATAAATCATTTCCCCATCTAGCAAAAAATAGAGAGCCATATTTGTAATCTGCAAGGGCTTTGTTCTGGGATTTCGCCTCATGGAGCTGGCAGGAAGAATTTGAGCATACACCATGTGGGGACTACAGCAATGTGGGGAATAAAAATCCTCTCCCACTGAATTTCAGTTCATTTAAGCCACAACAAAAGAGCAGGAAATAAAGGTCAAGGCAATTAAGAGAAGACATAAAGGTCAAGATAAGTATTTAAAAGGATGAGAACTCAATAAATATTAAAAGATACTCTGACAGGAAAAATGAGGAAGTGTTTAATCTATGGGCTTCAAGATGGAAAATAAAATCATGAATTATAAAATTGTAGTGTAGGAAGCAGTTCACTCAGCAGCACATTCACCTCCAGGTTTAGCTCTTGGGTAATTAAACTTATGCTTGTTGATGCATTCATGGGAATTTACAAGCTTGGGTCTTATCAAAGGAAAAAATATTCCCAGGTGTAAAGCATTAATTATATCCATGTCAGTGTTTCATAAACCCCCCAAACCACGAGCTTTTCACTATGCATCTGCAGGCTTTGTGCTAGGATTAAGTCACATTTTCCTGACAGGCTCAGCAGATCTAGAAAATCACATGGTTCTGAAACCCCTCTGAGGGTCAGTATTCACTTTTAGTGAATCAGTCTGGATGCAAACCAGTCCTGGGCACCTTTGACATCTGCAGCACATCATCCTGCACTGCAGAGGCATTCGGTTCCAACTTATTCAACAAGGATTTTAATGGAATTAGAGAGGAGCTAGGAGAGCCAGGACAGGGAAACAGGCTGCATAATTTAGCTCAGAAACAATTAAAGCAAATAAATAAGAGTGTTCTTAATGTTGCAACAACAACAACAAAAAAACCAAACTGAGAAGTCATGCTGAAATAAATCAGCCTAGAAAGATTAAGCAAAAAAGAACATTCACAAAAAGTAAATATAACTGCAGAATAAACATAACGAGTGTCTGTATATGGTGAATGGACACCCATTTTTCAGGTTTATATGGGTCCATATGATTGTAAGGAGATGTTCTTTTATTCTTGTGTGCAAAGGCCACATGAGGGCTTTTGTCTCTCTCTCTCTCTCTCCCCCCTACCAGAACAGGGAACTTGCCTTTAGGCACTGCTAAAATCTAAACAATGGTTTAAACTGGAACATTTTAGAAGACACATTCATTTTTCTGCTCTCTGTGAGGACCCTGCATATTTTCAAGAGAACAGATTAGCAATAATAGATCCATTGGGTACATGCAGCATTACATGGTGAAAAGAACCAAGTGCTCCATGTTTTATCTGTTCTGGGAGCATGAGCAGCCAGGTAGTGACACAGCTTATCATTATCTTGTTTTTAAAAGCTTAAAGGTCAGCATGGGAATATATAAAGTATTTCTTTGCTTGCAAGTCAAGCACAATCTGTCTGGGGACAGCAGAACTGGGATTGCAAAGCCCAGGAAAATGTCACGTTTTACAACACAGCCAGGGCTGTTGCTAAGCAAAGCCTCCAGCACAGATTTTAGACAGGATTTAAACCCTCACTGCCTAATAAACTGGATGTCTGAGATGAAATTGTATAGCTAACAGACTGTGGTACACACACATGGAGTAAAACACTGATTACTTCAGTAATGGTACACTACTAACAGAGACTGCTGCCACCAGAAAAATCTCATTTCTTCTGCAATATGTCACCATATAGTAATTAAAGCAAATTACCTTCCACAGGCACTTTTTTGCAGCTATACTAACAATTTCTACTGAGCAATGCTACATTACATGGTTGCAGAGAGCACATGGAATTCTCTCCTTGCCTTTCTGGTACATGCATCCACACTCACAGGAATTCTGCTCAGTCCTGGTGACCAAGGGCACACTTACTTTGTCCAAGGCTGAGACAGAAACCAGGTACTCAAAAAGTTTGATTCTCCTATACTGAACAACTACTGTTGCAATCCAGTAGTTGAGTATAAAACAGCAAACATGTAACTTTAATCCAATTCTCTTCCTAGCACTGGTCCCTTCAAGAAAGCACAAAGGACTCTTCACTGTCAGGTTAGTAGCTGAGCTTTCTGCTGGCAATTGGAAGAGCAAATGGCTCAGAAAAAGCTGGCTCAGAAGAAAGGCTGGATCAGCAGTGCTTGAAATATATATATATACAGAATAGAGGGAACTCTTTTTTTTTTCTTTCTAGGAAGTGATCTGGTCATTGATGAAAGTCAGCACATCATCAAACACATAAAGGAAATGACACCTCTGGTGATTTCTGCCCTAAGCCAGGACACAAAACTGGAAGAAAATGTTAAACTTCACTTGAAAAGCCTGAAACAAACTACAGTGCTAATGTGGTTCTCCCAACAGAAAGGATAAGGAACTCCTGACAGAAATAGTTCACACGATTTCCAAACACTGGGCTGTGCATCCCCGGGTTTTTAATCTGGGTATGTTGCTCTGAAACACTATCCTGCTTTCAGAGGGGAGTTCTGCTTTATTTCTTTGTTTATAGGAAAAATGTGAATGATGCTATTCATCAGAAGAAAAGTAATCAGAGGGGATTTTAAAGTGTGGGTATCCTTACCTGGTTGTTGCCAGCTTTTCTCCCTTTTTCCAGTCCCAGAAGACAATGGCATGGTTATCATCCAGCCCCACAGATGCCAAACATTTCCCATCAGCTGTACAGAAGCAATACTGAGTGTTAAAGGTGCTAAGGCTTTAGCTGAAAATGTAACAGGCAATGAACCAACAATCACATTGCAAACTGAATTTCTAATGGGGTATTATAAATGAAGTAAAAAAAAAAAAAACCCAAACTAATAGTTTGAGAAATTGGAGTTCAGATCTTTCCCAAAGGCAGACCCAAAACATTCCTATGTGTAAGTACATGGAAAATAGGGAGGATCAAACAAGGCAATGAAATTCTATTTCATAAAGCTCAAGCACCCTAAATTCATGTTGCATTTCATTTGAAATATTTCTGATAGAGAATGCTTCTTTTCTTTGCTTGAAATGGTGCAGAGATTTACTAGTGTATGAAATGTTCATAGGCAGGGTGATGAAACTATAAATACAATATAAAATTTTAAGGCTAAAAATAACTGCTGGCTATCTTCGCCTTCACTGCAGGGAAGACACAGCAGGACTGATAATGAGAGGAAGGAAAGCCAGAAGAGAAAATCATCCATAATTCAACAGTACCCAGGCACTCTTGCCACATGTATAAAATAATGATAAACACAACCATCTCTAACAAAGTTTTAGAGACAAACTTGTGTCCTGATATTCGACAAAGCTTATAAAATTAAGCCATGATTATTGCAGCTTATGATAAGACAGTTTATAGGGTGCAGGAGTAGTTGATCACCTGCTTGGTTTTTTTAACTGCAGAAAAGTCACAGTTGGAGGAAGCAGAGCTGGGTGGAGACTGACCAACAGCACTGATCTGGGAATGGGCTTCTCACAGAAATGAATTGTGTGGAGGACTCAGCTTGGGCATATTTGACTTGAAGAAGAAAAAGAGAGTCACTGGTATAAATTACTCCATCAGAACTACTGCAGAGTTCACAGGGTTCAGTAAGTTCTTACAGAGTTTAGTGACTGAGTCCTACTAGAAGCAAGTCAAGAAGGAGAAGGGGAATTTAAGAATCAGTAAGAAAGAAATAGAACAAAGCGGAAGAAGCAGAATAAGGTAGGAAGAAATGAAGTTAAAATACAGAACAAGAAACCAAAACTGAGTTTATTTTAAAAATCCCCAAACAACACAACAACTTAAACTTTATTCACTTGAAACAGGAGGTTTATGCACTAATATGGACTATAATCTCCAAACAATATCCCAAGGTATAAATGTTAAATTAGCCACCAGAGGGCACAACCAAACGTTGCAGGAATGAAATGATCCTCAGAATCACAGTGTCAGGAGAAGGGCTGTATAAGAAGGATCCAGCTTTCAGAAATGGGCAGCAGCTGATGTTTTAGAGAGGGAGTGAGGGCAGAGAGAACTGGGGGAAAAGTCAGCTGCTGCATCGACTACAGCCAGAAAAGGTTGGGAGCTCCAGGTTTCTAAGCTCTTTCTAAGCTCTAAGTTTTCTCTAAGCTCCAAACAGTGTGATCTGAACCTAATTTTGAAACCTCTGTTATTAAGACAATGCAAATCCCCTACACAGGGCAGTGCAGCCTCTGATCCTGCAGGGAGGTGCACATTTGCTCAGCTTTCTGTCCCTGTCCATGCCAAGAATCCCAACTAAAGCCAGTTAGGAGTGCAGTGTGTGCATTATTCTCGGGATCAGGTCCTAAAGCAACACTGTAATGTTGAGTGGTTGCTACTTTTTAAAAGATATTCAGTATTTTTTTACAGATTTATGCCCACAGACTATTTGGCCAGCTTATTCTTTACAGGTACATGAGTTCCAAGATCCAGAATATTCCTACTTGGACAGGAATTTACTTGGTGTTAAAAATGCAAACCACAAAGAATTTTCAAATATAGGAATGTTTGTTCAATTAAGGATCTTAACAAGTTTTTTTGACATATATGCACATTATCTAATACCAGTTAAATCATTCTGATCCATTTTTCTTCCTTCTGGCACTTTATCTCCTTTCAGAGTGAGCTTACATACCACAGTGGGTCAGCAATTTCACATTTGAATTCCAGCTCTTGGATGAACACCAGGGCTCCTCTCCTGATAATGGAATACGACTGAGTTCCACAGATTTATCTTTGTGGAAGTCAAACTTCTTTTGTATAGTCTTGTCTTACAAATGTGATCTACATCCTAATGAATTCTTACCACATTTCTGGAGAGCAGAATATGAAATAAGCTATGTTTAATTGAAAAAAAAAAATCAGATCAAGTACAGGACAGTTAAGATAAAGTAATCTCTTATTTTTTTTAATAGAAGAAGGGAGAATGAATTTTCAAGCCCTTTTATGAAGATACAGAAGTATTTAAGTCCCCACCATATGGATGATATTCTTCAGTGCTGCACACAGGAATTATCCCTTAAAAACTGAGACAGCTTAGGGCAGCCAGCTTGGAAAGACAAGTGGGAGAGACAGCAGACAACTGTTTGTCATATTTACTTCTTCTGTAAACTCAGTGAAAAATGTGGCAATTGTTAGCAAATGCAAAGAACTGGATGAGCCCAGAGGTGACATTCCCAACTCATTCATATGCTTTGAGTCACCATCCTGCCTGCTTTAAAATTCTCACACCACCATGTAGACAGTGACCAGAATTCCAGCTGCACACTTGGCAGTATCCACCAGCACCAAAATCAATCATTGACAAGTGACCAAAGGCCCACGACTGACTTCACTACACACACTATTTTTATCCCAAGTCAGCAAGCTTCCATGTAAAATTGGTACTGGCTGTAATTTTACACCTCTTTGAATTAACATTTCACTACAAGGACTGCTTTTAAATTCATCATTTAGATAAACACAGGCTGTGGCTTACCTGAAAAATCCAGTGCACACACTCCTCTCTGGTGCTGGCCTTTGAGCAATGACAAACATTTCAGGGTCTGGGTGTCCCAAACATGGATAGCAGCATCTCTTCCAACCTAGATCAGAAGGTTAATTGGGGTCTCTGCCCACAGAAGTTCAAAGCACACCAGTAACAGTGTGCATTAGCATTAATTAACAATTTAATTAATTAATTAACAATTAGCATTATCATATCTTTAAAACCCTACAGAGGTTTGTCATTTGTCCTGTTTTATCTTTTTCAAGATTTATTTTCTCATTAAGAGAAATATCAGTGCATGGTCTCTAAAACTATCACTATTCATGATATCATTTATCCTGATGTCTGAATGAATATGTATACACTGAATACATCATAGTCAGTACCAGATATCAGGAAAGTGCCCATCAGCTTTTATCTCAGCATGGCTGTTGAAAGCTCCTACAGTACAAAAATACTGCAACTGAGTCATGAAAGTCCAAAACCTTCTAGGAAGGAGATGAAATACAGCTCCTGAGTTTTACATGAGAGATTAAAAGTAAATGTAAGACTTTTGAAGGCCATAGCACAAGACCAGCAATGTTTATGTTATACAGGAATGGTTTCATAATCACCCCCAACAGTTTCAGCAGGGAAATTGGAAACAACATTCAATTTGCCCGCATTTAGGAGGAAACAATACATTAAAGGAAAAAGAGAATGGCATTTTTCCTAATTCTATACAAAAATATTATTGCTATCACTTTGAACTCCCCACCTGCCCAGTAGCCACATAGTCCTTGATGGGGTGGATGCTGAGGCTGAGGATGTCGTCGTCGTGGCCGAGGTAGAGGCGCTGCGAGTGCTGCTGCCGGTTGTAGACGACGGCCACAGCGGCGATGTGATAAACCACCTCCCCTGCCTGCGTGTAGAACAGGTTGTTCCTGCAGTCATAGCCCCTGTACCTGCACAAACACCAAACACCTCGTGGCTGCCCCACAGCTGCTCGGGAAGTCTGTGCTACAAATCATTGTGTGCTAAAGGAAAGGAGTCCTGCGGTGACAGCTCGAGCTCAGAAGTATCACAGAGACTGCTCCCCCCAAGAGCAGGAAATGAAGGATCTTCTCAAAGGTTACTTTGCACTCAATTCCCAAATCGGCACTGATTTCACAAAAAGGCTGTATCTTTTACATAGAATTGTGTCCAGGTAAGTTTCACATGGATTTGGAGCAGAAATCTATCAGGCATTTTAACAAATCACAGCTATCACAAGCAATTAACAGAGAATCCATGAAACATCAGGTGTCGTGAGAAACAAGTATAAAATGGAATTTCATAAAACTCAACAGTGATGTATTAATAGTGTTATAAGCTTCCCCTGTCCCTTAACAAAGAGAACCATGGGATGGTCTGGGCTGGAAGGGACCTTATGGATCACCCAGCTTTACCTCCTGCCATAGGCAGAGACATCTCCCACTGCACCAGGCTGCTCAGAGCTCCACCCAGCCTGAAATACAACTAAAAATAGAAAATCTATATCTGATATTCTAAGAATTACCAAGTAACAAGGACAAATTAATTGTGGGTAAGCACCAAAAAATGCTTTTTTTATGCTCTGATATGAGTTGTTAGAACACCCCAGCAATGCTGATCAATCAGAAATAGCAAATATTATTTGTTATTACTCTACCCATGTATAAACTGCAGCTTCAAGCTGTCCTCAGGAGCTCTCTCTCTCTTAAGGAAGGGCACAGAATGGTTTTTCTCTTTACTTTGCTGTTTCAGCTGAGGTAGGTCTTCTTTGTAAACCTAAAGAAGAGTTGCTGAAGTTAACTGCACATCTCTGGTTTTCTAAATATTTGTGTATGTGAGTGAAAGTGACTTTAAGCATGAAATTTAATGTATGCTAATGTGATGCAGAGCAGTGACAATGCAGAGCCAGGCTCTATTGTCCCCAGCCTTCAGATGATAATAAATGTTTTCTGGACAATGAATTCTCCTGGTCTGAGTGGCCCAGAACAGCAATCTGGAGCAGCAGCAGCAGCAGAGTGTATTCTTTCTGGAAGATTCCAGTGTCACTTAGTGAAAAGCAATGCAAATGGTGACTGGGAGTCTCCAGGTGTTTTTTAATTTCATCTGTGCTTCAGTGTCCAAGCTCAAAGCAGAGCATGAACTGCTCCTATCTCGGGATTATGGTGAAATAAACAGGAACCAAAACTACTGCAGTGATCTGCTAATGTGTCCAGAACCCCAAAGTACAATTACAGATCTACAAATACTACAAAATACTTTTCATTTATACACTTCAGAAATGCTAAAACTCTGTGGAGATACTAAAGGTGTTTGAAGCATCCCCAAACAAAATCCACCACAATGCTGAAATGTAGCTTTAGTTTGTTTTCTGTGCCTACATTTCTTGGACAAACAGACAGTGAAACTGCCACTCCCACAGAAATCTACCTGACTTCCTAGAAGCAACACTGGATTTTTGGAAGAAAGGAAAAGAAACAAACTCAGTGAAACAACATACTGGGGCATCATGTTCTGATGCATCTCAAAATGTAGTATCCTCTCTGCTGCTTCAGCCATAATATTAAAAAGAAAAAAAAACCCAAACCAAACCGCAATTCTCAAAATAAGATTAATGTTTTTATTTCCCTGTGCTTTTGTCAATTA
This sequence comes from Hypocryptadius cinnamomeus, assembly GCA_013400635.1. Taxonomy (NCBI): domain Eukaryota; kingdom Metazoa; phylum Chordata; class Aves; order Passeriformes; family Zosteropidae; genus Hypocryptadius; species Hypocryptadius cinnamomeus. The sequence continues at coordinate 251,747 of VYZP01054774.1, forward strand.
TTTCCTTTAACAAAATGCCAAATGCAGCTTCTGCTTGGGCCTGTCTCACATTTCCCATGAGAGATGCTATTTTAAAGATGCTTCTGGTTTTCCATGCATTAACCTGCTTGGAATATTGCTCTTGAACTGCCTGCAATGATATTGTCACTCTTAGTTTTTAAACCCAGATGTCCTTTTTGACACACAGACAGTGTGGAGGAGGATGATGACTGATTTGAATACAGATGGAAAATCAGGAAGAGAGGAGAATGACCAGCACTCCAGTGAAACTGGGAGTGAATGAAAGGGAAGGGAGAGAATTTGGCAAAATCTGTTTCATTTGTCAATCGTGATTGATCTCTGTAATAAACAGATGAAAGAAACTGTTGGCAGAAGGACCTATGCAATTTATTGTAGTCTAGAAAGTGAGGAGAAAAGATAAAGGACGCCCTTGCCTAAAGCCTGGAATGTTGGAGGTGAACTTCCCACATTCCAGAAAGCAGCCCCATGCCAGCCATTAAATCCCTTAAATCAACATGAACTGACTTATTTTGTGATTTTCCCCCTTAACACAAGATCCCAGTCCTGCTCTGAGGAATTTCTGACCTTTCCCCACTGCAGCTGAGAGGTCACTGCACAAGGGGACAGCAATACTCAACTCTCAATGACAACAGCTCCAGAAACCAGGTTCAAGTGACCTGTAAATAGAGTCCAAATCACAGAGTGTCTGGGGTTGGGAGGGACCTTAAAGATCACCTTCCAATCCCCAAAACACTTTTAAATTCTTTTCTCCAAACCCTTTCAAATTCTCATCTCCAGCTCAAGGCTTTATGTATATTGGTTGCATAATCAGCTGAATACCATCAAAATAACTGAGAGCAGCCTATGAGTCAGCAGTAAACTTCCCCTTCTTGCTGAATAGTGATGGGAACTTGCCAGGTAATTGGCCCTGTGGGTTATTTCACACTCACCTGGCGATCATAGTTGATTTGAGCTTCCTGCTCGATGTCAGAATCCAACTCTGGCACATCAGATAAATCTGAATCTGATTCCTCACTGTAGGAATCAACACCACCCTCTGCTTTAAAAAAAAAAAAAATCAATATATTGAACACATAAAATCACAGGAAAATAGTATGTGACATTTTTATATAATTTAGACTATGGGCAAAGCAGTATTCAAGAAATCTGGAAACTCAAGCAGCTTGTAAAAGTCACGGGGGCTGACTGAATGTGTCAGGCTTCATTTCTGTCTCTCCTGTTTCCCTGCCCCGGGCAGGAAGGTGGCAGAAAGAAGCAAAATCACTGAGCAGCTACTGGTACAGTTCCAGCATCAGAGAATTCTGCTTTCAAAACAGGGTCTGGAGAGCAGACACACAGAAATGACAAATAAAAGCTTTCACCGATCATTCTTTGTTGTTGCTTAAAATATTTGCTGTAATTTAGATAATTTACTCAATTGTGCATGTACAGAGTGAAATTTCGCCCTTCTGCTGCAGGGAATCCCAATTTTAGCAACCACCATGACACAGTTCATATGGCTTTGGTAGGATATTATAAAGATCATGACTATAACAAGAAGAATATCTGAAGTACAGCTACTGCATAAATATGAGAAATTTGTTGTGAGATATGTGAGATTACATTGAAAAATAAAATTAAACAATTAAACATGTGTAGTGCAACTTCTGAATCCAATTTAGATGGCTGAGGTTGAAAATTTAATTATCCAGTCCCTCTAAATGTCTTCTTTCACACACTTTGAGGAATGCTGCTCATGTATTCCCAAACACAAATACTGCAGATTGCAGCAGCTTTTAATGTGGCCCAAACCAAGGCTCATCTTTGAAAGCTTCAATGTCCCAAACATGCCGAGTATATGCAATTCCAAAGAATTATGCTTTTTTTCCCCTGTTAATTCAATAAAAGCTCTTCCAGCAGTGCTGCATTCTCTGCTGGTTTAATTTAATGAATACTTGAACAGAGATGATGTTTACCTTGCGGAGAGGCTTCCAGGATGCCATTGGTTATCCCTTCTGGAACAAATCTCCACTGAAAAACAGAGTGATCAGCACCTCCCGTGCTCAAAACCCACTGGAAATCATGGGACCAGCGCACATTGGTGACATGGGCTGAGTGGCCAACGTATTTCCTGAATTTAGCTCCTGAAAACAAGAGAAGAACTGCTGGTATGTAAGGGGAAACATTAACCTTATAACTAATGAAGTTAGGTTCCTAATAGAAACATACACTTGTGAAATCTGAAAACCAAAAAATACTCAAATGCCTCATTTGATATGCTGATACAAAAGTAATTATGATATAAAAATAAGTGGCATAAAATAATATGGACAATATCTTCAGTTGTCAGAAAAGTATTTCAGTCTTTGCAGGAAGTACCAGACACACACAAGGTTTCATTTTCACCTTTCTGGCCATGAGTGCCAGTGTGAACTCAACACATGCATTACATTTCTCCTAAAACACAAATTTTGAAAATACACTGAAATGTGATATCAAATTAAACACTGAAGCTCACAGAAAGGCAAAAGGTTGTTTGGTTTGGATTGCTGACTTATGCTTGGCACAGTGCAAATCCTGAGGAAGCAGCCACACATTCTCAACACTTCTGAAAACAACTACACAGAGAGGATTAAAATCTGCTCTCTGTATCCATTAATACTCACAGGAATTGTGCACACACTAATTGGAATTTTACACCAGAATGAAAAGCCACCATTAGAAAATACACTGATACGGTGTTGAGGTAAATCTTGCATTTTTCAGCCATACAAAATTCCATCTTACCTTTCTTTAGGCACGGAAATCTGAATAATTTCACCAGGCCAAAGTCATCGCCAGTCACCAGCACGGAGCTGTTGTAATTCCCATCCACAGAGTTGACATCTGTGATGTTTGTGTATTTTGGCCAAATTCCACTCACTTCAGATCCTATCACACAGGTCCATGAAGCCCAGTGAATTCCTTTGATCTCATCTTTGCTTGTTAGATGTTTCCCAGCTGAAAATGTGCAGGTGAATAACCAATTTCATCATTTGCTTTTTAGAAACTCTGTTTCTTTTCATCACATTTACCTGTGTATTCTAGTTGTGATTAATTTTTAACCTCAATTAAGAAGAGTCACAATCTCCTTTAAATTACTATAATCTCTCATTTGTGGTGTTTGAGGACAGCACACATCTGAGGAGTTCTAATGCAGCTGCATTAGAAATAATTAGAATACTAATGAGAATTAGTATGCTAATTAGGATTGGCATGATAAAAACATATCATGAAGGAAAAACTTCATAATTCCGAATCTACCAAAGAAATGCCTTCAGTAGGAAAGTACTGTGAATAGCAAGAGCTCCTAGAACACTTTCAAGTGCTAGAAGGTTAATAATACACCATTTTAAATAAATCATGCTCATGTGCTAGTAGGAATTTTTCATCCACATTAAGTCCCTGAAATGTGAGTATTTGGTCAGTCAGTTCTGTGGTACTTTTTACTTACAGGGGCTGTTTTAGAGTTGATTGAAGGCTGCCAAACTAGCTCAAAAGAGCCCAAAATTTTATTTCTAAAGCTCTCTTCTGCAAAAGTTTCTTAAAATATTAGAAAGCATTCTCAAATAAGAGTGAGAATAAGTCAATTAGTTATCAGTGTTGTTTCCACCAACAAGCTTTTACACTGAGAACCTCAGCAATTCGAACTGACTCCAACAGTTCTCCTATTTTTAGTTACAATCTTAACAACATTCTGATCACTAACAGGAATCATTCAGCCAGGAAAGACAACAGGGACAGACGGACTTTGGTAGTTACCTGAGAGTGAGTCAACCTGCAAAAGCTGCTATGAAAAAATATGTAATTTACACAGCAGAGACAGCTTTTCCTTAAAGCTGAGGATATTTAGTGAGTACTGATTTAAAAAACAAGCAGTGGGTTATTTCTCTATGTTCCAGCCAGGAAACTCCACTTTTGCCTGTAATATTTGTATCATATTTGTTTTCTTCAAACCAAAACTAAAATTTAATTGCTCATAACACGAGCCCCTTGTCAACTTACAGGGCATCTTGTAGAAGAGCCTCTCTCCAGCACCATCATTGGTCTGCAGGAACTTGCTGTCCACAGACCAGTCGATGTGGGTGATGAAGCTGGAAGATTTGTTGCATTCCCCAATTTTTTTGTATCTCTGGGCAACGGCGTAGACGTCCACGGGCCCATCGTTGGAGCCCACGGCCAGGTAGGAGCCATCCGGGGAAAACTTCATCTCATGGATCACCTCCTTGCGGTCCTTGATGTGAACCACCTCGGTCATGTCCCTGCAGGAGCCAGAGGGGACAAAGACAGCTGGAGACCCAGGAGTTTCCAAGCCACAGATCAGAAGACAGATGCACTGAATAATTTGTACAACAGAAATTAGATTTCACTTCAAATATTCTCTTTTTTTTGTGGATAACTTCCTATTGACTCTAAGCATTTTTTAAGCACTCTGCCTGTCCACAATGTTCCTTATTCTCTTCAGCTGCTCTAATGAAGTACTGCTAGCAGCATCCAACCCAAATTTACTGAGATACGTTTTGCAAGTGTATCTTTTAAATCCTGACACAGGGTCCTGAAAGGAGAAGCATTCCTAACCCAAGACAGAGATTTCCAGGAGGTATCAGACAAATTGACAATGACAAGATTACTGGGAGACAAAGATGATTAGCTTCTTTAGAAAAAGAGTCACTGGGAAGGCTTTTAAATGAATATGAGCAGCTCATTTAAGTTTTGTTAAAGTCATTCACGCAGAGCATTGTAGGGGTTTTCCCAGGCTTTTCCCTCCTATCAGTTTGCAGTTCCAAGTATTTTAAGTATATGTTTGGCAAATGTATGGAGAATAGTCAGGAGGGGATAAGCTCTTCCAGGTATCAATTAGAACAGCTTTTGTGTTTTGAAATCACACTGGGAGTTTGGCTATTTCACTCTATGGCCCATTGAAGGCTTTACCTGCTTTTATGTGCCCTCCATAACAGCATTTCAGACAGAAAATGCTTAAGATGCAGCCATGTAGAAAAAGTCTTTCCACTTACGAAAAAGTAGAATTCAGGTTTATCTTGAAAATACTTACAAATGTCTTTTCATCACCAATTATTTTGCCTGGTATGTGTATGACAGGAATTAAATCATCAGTGAAGAAGATCCCTCTCCAAACTGTGTTTTCTCTGTTATGCGCCTTTCTTCTCACTAAATACCTGTATAACTTCAGACTACAGGAAAAGAGCCAGACTTGAAAATCTTAAATTTTATCAACATTATTCCTAAGAACTAATATCTTGAAATTTATTAAAGCATAGATTTTCTCCTCTTTGCCAAACTGCTGCCTCTTAAAAGGGATATGGATGCACCTGCAATTATTATTTCTTTTTTTTCTGATAAGGTACCCAGTGGTTTTTTCATCTTACCTGACTCTGAGGACAATGAAGGAGCCATCCTTCATCCCAAGTGCCAGCTGGGATCCGTCAGGACTGAAGGACACGCTCCGTACGGCCTCTTCCATATTGCAGCGAGCGATCAAGGCATGGTCAGCAAGGCTCCACAACCTGCCCCAAAGGGAAGGGAAAGCAGGAGGGGGCTCTTCCTGACTGCCCAGGATTTGGGTGTCTTCAAGAGGAACCCCAAAGGTCTAACTCAGCTGGGAAAACCACTTGCACACACCCCTTGTGTTAATATTGTGTAAAAGACTGAGCTCCTTTCAACCTGAACACAACTGTGGTAGAAGAAAACAGAGTGAAGCTTAATTACATCATTATTTGGTGTTATTTCCAAACTTCACTTATCTGACTGAATTCCCCAAAATGAATAATAAAAATGAAGCTTCTTTAGACAGGAAGGGTCAATGCAGCTTGGAGTGAAATTTTCACTGAAAGTAACGCTCAGGGAACATCAACATTCCAACCACAGGGAAGACTTTCTTGTCCTAACTCGGAACGAGCTAGGAGACAAAACTGCATATTGATTCCCTCATTCACATCAATGCAATTAAAAAGAACCAAGCAGTAAATTGTGTCCTAAGATAAAGGCAAATAATGCCCCAATATTTTTATGAAGGAATGGAAGTAGCTTCCCAAATCACTACAGGTTAACCCATCAGATCTCAATAGTCTGAAAGACTTAGAAATTTAAAGAACAATTAAAATAATGGGGAAAAATGCATAAAAGACCTCTCTCAGGGTAGAAGAATTAAGACAACAGTACCCAACTATCTTTGTTTTGAGGATAATCAATGTAATGTACTGATAACATCTTCAGTAAAATATGTGAATTATGAATCAGCAGATGTGATTATGTGCTAATCTGAAGAAAAGAACAATTTGTGCAAGAACTGTAAAGTGACACTGGACCGAGTTGTAGAGCAAAGCTGGCCAGAAAGGAACTCCCAGGCTGGATGGGAGATCCTACTGTGAGTTACAGTAAAAGCTCTGGAACAGTAACAATTCCTATTTTTACTGAATACACTGGCACCAAGGATGTGGATGCTACTGAGCTTGGCTCTGCACAGGGAGCTGGGAGGCACTGGGAGCACAAGAGGCTCCAAAGGAGAACAAGTTCTGTTGTTGGCACTGGCATAAACAGCATAAACACAACTTGGATGGAGCCTGAAAAGAAGGTGGAAAATAAACGAATGTGGGACATTAAAACTGTTTTCAAAGACAAACATGAAGCAGGATCAAGAATCTTGCAGTCTCACAAGGCAGAAGCTGTGAGCCCAATACAACAAGGAATGAACCAGGAAGGCTTTGGAAAGATTTTGAAGAAAACACTAGGATACAACTGTTGCTCCAAAATGTTGCTTCCACATAAATCAGTTTGCCCAATACTCTGGAAGCCTAATTGCAAAACATGTCAGTTTACTTAATAAATGTAATAAATAATTCTCTGTGCCCTCAGAGAATGACAATTTTTCCCTGTTCCTGGGGTAAGAGAGAGAGAACATGCAGCTTTCCTAGTTGAGATGGTTTGCTTTGGAAATTTAAAATGTTAGAAACCTATATTTGGCTAGAGACCTCTCTCAGCTGGGCTAGGGAAAAACACAGTAAATCCCCTTCTCATCCAGACATCCCAGACACAAGAATATCATCTGACTCACTAAACACTTTTATTTCTAAACCAATTTAGATTTCTATTACATACCCACTCTTTGAAAAATAGTGTGATAATCAAATACTAAGAAAATTTACCAATGAAGAGGAATACAGAAACATCCCTGTTGATGCAATTTAAATATTACAGAAAAATTGCAGGAAAATCCCTTTGTGTCCTTTTTTATCTTAATGAAAGTATTTATACGTTTCACTGGAATTCCCCACATGAAGCCACAGTCTATAAAAAAATCCCAGTAGCATTCAAATCCCACCCTCTCTAGTGCCCAAACAGCTCAAAGATGTGTGATGTCAGGCAGTAAAATCCCTGCACGTTTGAGAGAATGGCACATCCAAAAGCATCAGGGATATCATAACTGCTCCAACAGAGATAAGAATGATAAGAGCAGCACTAATCAAGGTTTGATGTGCACACAGATCCTGCAGTGCTTCCTGGAGGGGCACGAGCCGGGTCAGGCTCTGAGTCAGCAGCATCTTCTCCAGCTCCAGGAGCTGAATTACTCTGCCCACCAAGGGATGAGCTCAAGACAAGAAATCCCATCTTAGTGGGGCTTATTGGCTTGAGGACAGTGCAATGCTAATCCCAGCTTTGCAGCCCTTCCTCCACAACTGACCTGCATCCTGCCAGGACACTTGTGCCTGTCTGTAACACCAGGCAGGCAAACCCCAGCAGAAGAGACCATTCATGCATTGCAGAAACTGAAAGAAATAATCCTCCTGTGGCAAGCAAGGAGAAAACACAACTGTAGAGAACAACTGGCAGTTCTGTGGGTTTCACACTTGGATTTTAACTGGGGTTAGAATGAGATGAGGGATGGCAGGGATAGGAAACCAGTACAAGTGAAAAGACTGAAAGAGAAGAAAAAAGAAATCCCAGCTGAGCAGCAAGCCTCAAGGCAGAGGTGAATCATAATGTGCAATCTGAAGAAGCAGTAGTCAGAAGCTGGGTGTATGGTAGGAGATGGACTTTTGGCACTCAGGAAAATCCCCATCTCTTTAACCACAGGTAAATAATCAGTTCCACTGGGCAGAGTCCATGCTCAGGTGAGAACACAGAGCAGGCCCTGTGGGTGTGGACTCAGGAAGAGTCTGAGCTGGGAAAGGCGCATCCTTGACTTTGTGACAATGTCCACAAATATGTGGACAAAATTTTAAAACTCTCCTGCAAAGTCTTAAGACACAAGTGGTGTAACTAAACACAGGATCACAGAACATTCTGAGTTGGAAGAGACCATCAGGATCACCAGCCCAGCTCCTGGCCCTACACAGACACCCCAGTAATCCCACCCTGTGCATCCCTGGGAGCGTTGTCCAAACACTCCTGGAGCTCTGGCAGCCTCAGGACTGTGACTATTCCCTGGGGAGCCTGGGCAGTGCCCCACCACCTCTGGGAAAGAACCTGTTCCTAATATCCATTCTAAACCTCCCTGACTCAGCTCCAGCTGCTCCCTTGGGTCTTGTCACTGGTCACAGACAGAAGAGATCAGTGCCTGTCTCTCCACTTCCCCTTATGACGTCGGTGCATTTTCATTAATCTCATTTTCTGGCATTTTAACTGAATTGGTTTTAGATCAGATTTCCTAAACACTCAAGGCTGCGGCAGATACCTTCTGAGTAAAACACTGGACAAAAGTATTTAGGCCTTAAGCTTGTTGCTTGATACCAGAAGAGAACTATGAGGTGACCATTCCCCACGTAGATCCCCTGTACACAGCAGGAATAAATCAATAATACAAGCAGACTATATAAATCCAGCACATTTTGAACTTAAATTTGGATTATTTTTACACAATGTGTGGCACCCAAATATGAAAACTGAAGAGAAAAAACAAAGCTGCTAAGAAAAATACTGGGGGAGGGGCAGGGGGGGGAATGTTGTCTTAACAGAGCCTTACCATAAGGCCAGCAAGCCAATCCATTACAAATGAAGGTGCATCCGAAGGAATGAAATGAACAACGCGAGCGCAGCCTTACCGCACGGAGCGATCGTCGCTGCCGGTGACTGCCAAAGGCTTCTTGGGATGCACGGCCAGGGCCCAGAGCTCCCCCTCGCAGTGGCCCTGCATGATCAGCATGGGCTTGTCCCTCTCCCTCACCAGCACCTCGAAGATCTCGCTGTCCTGCGTCCCCGCCAGGAGCCTGTCGGCTTTCCAGCACACGCTGCGGATGGACAGGCCTGGGGGCACAGCGGGAGCTGCCCTCAGTGCCAGCTGTGCCAGGGGACACAGCCAACACCGCTGCAATTCCAGAGGTCATTCCCAGCTGGTATCTTGGGCACTGGGGTCACATAGAACATCCAAGGTGATTCAAAGCTCAAGGCAGTTCTGTCAGATTTTCTCCATTTGGCACGCAAAGAAAAGCTCAATCCTGAGAAAACAAGCTTGCTGCACACCTTGGGAATTTAAAAACCAGCTCCATTTCACAGGATTTAAAGATCTAAATTTTATATTAGTCAAGGGCTTCCTGTGACTGAAGCTGGTTTATTCCTTTTTCAATTGCTTTATTTTTTCATGCATTTAAATAAAATTTTAATGGTGAATTTATATGGTTTGTGCCCATTTATCACACTTCTCCACTTTAATCAAAGTGGATTATTTAAAGAAAAACATTAAAAAAGACATCCTCCCCAAACCCAAACCAACAGAATTTTGCTTTGTGTAAATTTAAGAGAACTTGATCTTATTCCACAAATCTGATCCCTACTTTGCAGCTGGAATTTTACTGACCACAAGCTCAAAAACACCCTCTCAGCAGGCTGATCAATTTGGTAGCACTCTCTGGTCAACTGCTTACAGGGTATTTTCTGTTCCAGTACATGAAAAAAGTTTGGATAATAGATCTGGATGCTGTGAGATGTGAATGAATAAAAAAATCCATTTGTCATGCAGTCAAGGTCACTCACATTATCATTTTCACATTTTTTGGAACCAAATACATAATGCAGTGAAATATCGGTCACATAAATAAAATATTCTCATCTCCCGAGAAGGTTAAATTAATTCTAATTTATATTCTTGTCCACTTCCAACAGCTTTTAATTATTCTAATGCCATTTTATGACTTAGCTAAATTCATACTGAAGTTCTGACATTCATCTTGGTACACACCAATGACCACACAATGGAATTCAGATTGGAATTTGGTGGAAGATGGACATTGTTAAGATTTAGAATACAAACACACCTTTGGATGTGGGAAAGGCAATGTTCTCTGTGAACATACTGCACATGAAGAAAGATTATCTGCTCTCAGGGTTTGTTTGACAGACAATGCCTTTGCAAAACGCTTTGGAAAAATAACTGGAAGGGAGGGACAGAAGGTCCCAGATAAGTATTAAGGCCCCACCACTGCTCAAGGCTACAGATGTGCTTAAATTCATCAGTGCCAATGACAACTGAAAGTGAAATCCCACTTCAAGAGGTTGGAAAGTGGGAAACTAGCCTGAAAGGCAGTTTTCACTTGCCCAGATCTTTGCTTTTTGGTCATTTGTTGCTACTGTTTTCTAGAAATTCATGCTAAACATTATGATTCAGGCTGCAAAAAAACAACATAAAGCCAGGAGTGCAGAGCACAGGGACTGTTGCTTGGGTGTCTTGGACAACTTTTTGAGGGCTAAATTCCATCAGTGAACACTACACCCTTGATAAAGCGTACATTGTGATCCATGAGATTATAAGTGCTTCAAAGCACTTATGAATGAGCTTACAGGAAGCAGGATTAGATTCAACAAATGTGATTATCACCAATTTAATAACATTCTCTCCAACCAATCTGCCAAGTGCTACCATTCCAAGTGCACGAGTAGAGTGTTCAGATGGTCAGCATCTCTGAGTATCAGGTTCCAAAAACCTCAATTAGTTAAATGAATTGCAAGTAATTAATTAAGGATTGGCTAACTTCATTCTCCCATCTTGAGGTGTTTAATTAGTTCTCACTTATCTTCTTGCATTTGCATGGTGGGGAACAGTGATTTCATCCCTGTGTTTATACTATGAACCATGGAACACTCCGCTGGTTACAGAATTGTCAGAGAGGGAAGGGAACACTGATCCAAAAATAAATATGGTCATTAAGTAAAAAAAATCAGCAGTATGCAGAGACATCTATGTTTCACATTAAATGCTGTCAGAATCCATTATCCAAATGTGTGAAAAACCATTAAAGGAATAGCTCATTACCTTTGTATCCTTGTTCAGTCTCCCTGAGATCAATTTTAGTAATTGGTTTGAACTCAGTGTCCCACAGCCGAATGCAGCCATCTCTCCCTCCTGTGGCAAAGCCTTCTTCACAAGCATACATACTAAAAATTCCAGCCTGTCAACCAACAGCAGCCCAAGTTTTAAAGGTCTTTACAACCAATTTAAACACACAAAGCAAATGTTTTCAAACAGACTCTTGTTAAAGGCCAGAAACTGCTGGGCACAGAAGTGTTGCCCATCCAGAAAGCAAACCAGCAAACACAGCTTTTATTTCAAGTGCTCCACTCGAGAGGTTTATGTAGAAACCTTTGTGCAAATAGCAATGACACAGCCTATCTGCAGAACTTCACATTTAGGTTTGGTAATATTATGACAAGGACAACTGAATAACTAGTGGAGCACTTAAAGTAAAGAGTTACCCGTGATAAACAAAACCAAGCAAACAAGCAATACAAATATTCTTACAGGAGCAGAGGTGACTGAGACATTCTTTCATGAGTTCAGTTCAGACATCGTTTGGAATCTGACAGGAACTGAAAGAGTGTCAATTCATTCTCTTTGTTGAAAACAAGTTTCTATTACAGTTTGAATTTCTCCTTGGTTTTGAAAATGCCTCGTGATTAATGACTGTGCTGAACTACCTTGGAATAGTTCAAGGAATGCCTGCTGAGCCAGTATTTTATCAGGAAAACCTTGGTTAGGAGATAAGCTGAACTGCATGGAGATAAATACAAGGGAGAGAAGACCTCCATTTTCAAAATGGCCTTGTGCAATATCTTCATAAATTAATATTTCTAATTATTAATTACATAGAGATTGCATGTTAGCAATGGCAAACTCCATAATCCATCACATTATGTATAAAGAGGTTGTATTTAATCATTTTAATGAACCTAACTAAAATTCTGCAAACAGAACTCTGCTACTACACTACAAGGGGTTATTGCTTGCCAAAGACATTCCTGCGTTATTGCAGTTTCATGGTAGTTCCTCAGGTAAAATGTCCCACTGACTCTAGTCTCTCTACTTTCATAAATTAGGGATTACTTTGTAAATAATCCGTCCTTAGATCTCATTTGAAGAGGTCCTACGAATCTTGATGAACTGTCACCATAGCTAATTTTGGGAGATCAGAAAAAACCCGTTATTTTTGCAGCGCCCTTTCTAGAACAAAACTACAATGACAAGTGTCAGATGTCATATCACTTTTCTAAAGAAAATTGTCTTGTTTCCTTTTGTTCCAAAAACCCCACATCAGAATGCCATTACCCACAGTCATATTCCAAATGGGAGCAGTTCTCAAACACATTTGAAATAAGACAAGGAAGTCCTACTGTGCCTTTATTGTAGCAAAACCAGAGACAAATTAATTGCATTAGACTGGATAGAAATCTAACACAATCCTGCACGTCCCCCTTTCACTCTGTAATTATGAGAGCTCCAGACTGGGGGTGGTGGTTTGTGGGTGTGTGTTATGGAGGCAATTGGAGTAAACTCTTTGGAGTATGGCTGGAATGCAAGCTCACAGATTCAACAGGCTTGCTCCACACTGAAGCTCTTCTGAGGAGTCAGTCTCCAGCATTGGGAATTTCAGTGGTAAAATTCTATTTAAGCCTAGATAATCTGCTTGCCAACTATTTTTAAGTAAACTGATCATAACTGAAGCTACTCAATCTGTGAAACTTTAGATATACAGACTTCATTTGAGGTTTGGTTTACTTGGTTAGATGGAGGCTATAAATACCAGCAGTGTTGGCACCATCAGCTCAGCATCTGTTGGCAACATGTCAACAAATACACCATTACATCTAAGTTCTTAATTGCTGAACAGCCTCAGACATCCTTCTGACGGAAACAGAAGGAAATCTTTGTAGCTAAGCCTTCAGGAAGTTTTTCAATTCAATGAACAGTTCCTGATCAAACAGACATGAAAACACCACTTACACTGTGTGCTCCTTGAATTGTGCGGACCAAGTTGAGCCCTTTCCAAACATAGATGTCCCCATTTAAAGCCCCAGAGTAGGTGATGTCTTCTTTAGCACAGGCTAAACACAGGATTGTTTGGAGATCTCCTGTTTTACCAAATATTCCTCTCTTTGCTGTCAGGGCATTTCCACACAATGTCCAAAACTGTGAAATGTAAATGGAGATCAGGAGAGGTTTCTGCAGAATTTCTGGTTTTTCACATTAGTGTGCAGATCTCAGACACACATCCTGACAGAGCAGTGTCTGGGCAGGCACTGAAGAGATTCCTTCAGTCCTATCAGAACACCCACTACTCCAAAGCCTGCCCATTTACCAAGGAAAGATCCAGGCAAATATGGTACATCTAAACCCAAAACAAAGGATCAAACTGCTTGAGTGGGTGAGGCTCAATGCTGCCTCACCACTGCCACACTGCCCCTTCTCATTCTTTCACTGCCCTTTATCAGGTTTTGCTGGGAAATGACACCCAGACAAGTGCATGTTTTTAAACCCAAGCAAATCCCATCTTTCTTGTCTGCAAAACACAACTACAGCACTGAAGTGATAAAATACTTTATCTTACACAACCAGTGTGCTGGAGCAGACATTTCTGTCCTTCTCCAGAGCACTGAAAGAGTTCTTCCCCTCAAATATAGTCACAGTTACTGAGAAGCCATCTGTTCCATGGGGACTGCAAAGGCTCATACATGAGACAACTCCCTGACTCCCAGAGTAACAGGTTCCCAAGTGTGGAAAGGGGACTTCCAGCTGCCACCCAAAAGTCATTAACATTCTGCAAAAAGGAATCTAAGACTGACTGGGGAGGAGAAGAAGAGTGAAGAAAACAGAAAGTTGGTCTCAGAAGGTTGTCTTTGGAGGTGAGCTAGAAATAACAGACTATTTGTTTTTGAATAAGAGTGCTTTTTTTCATTTAAATAAATATAACTTACCAAGCAGAGACCAGAGTTTGTGTACTCAGCTCCCCCTCAAGGACCAGACCTTCCAGGGAAGGCAGAATATCAATGAGAGATGTGCAAGAGAAGTGCTGAAATCTCCAGTCCTGTCAGCACCAGGATGTTCTGGACAGGTGCAGATACAGAACAGCAAATCTCTGGGGTGCAGCACAGCACAGCATGTCAGTGGAGCCATCCCTGCTCTGTCATCTGACAGACACTGGGCTGACACTGGACAGGAACGGTGATGTGTCTGACATGGATTCATCACGTCCATTCATTCCCACTTCATTTGCCGACAGCCAAATTTCCAGGTATTTTTCTAAAATCCTTTATTCCAGAAAATCCTTGGATCAAGATTTTTTTATTTCAGCTCCTTCTCTGTTGTTAATTCAATTAAATATTCCCTTTGCCTCTCAACATCATCCAATTAAGAAGGCAGAGAGAATACTGTCCCCAGGGCTCTCATTTCTTGAGTAAAACCTAAATTCTCCTCCTTTCTGGTCAGCTGAGGAAGAAGTGCTAGAAGGAAGGAGTTCTCTAACACTGAGGCAGCAGTGTTAGAAGGGTGGAGGGAGGATCCTGAGCTCAGTGAGAGACTCCTTAGCTCCTGGGCTTTACCTCAGCTTCTAATCCCTCTTCAGCCAAATGAGCCAGCAGAACTGGACTGCTAAAAGAATAAACAGCCCAATTCCCAAGCATCAATCCCAATTCCCACAGTGATACAATTCCTTTAGAGCTGCTATTATCACATTCCCACAGCCTTGCACCAAGGAGCTGCTGGAGCACCACTGGAGGGGAACACAGACTAATTTCCCCTCCATGCTGCTTTTTTCCTGTTTTTTGGCATTCCTTTATCTCTGTGTATTTACAGTGCCTGGTATTCTCTGTGTTCAGGGTGATTATGGCCATTTTAAACAGCAGACAGGTGCCAAACAAACACAGGTTTTGGAAAACAGCTTGCAGAACACAACAGATGGTATCACTGCTGCCAAAACCACCCACAGTTTGAAGCAGTGGTGGTTTAAGGGCACGAGCTTCTCAGGAACCAGAACTAGAGCTATTAACTGGGTTCCTAAACTTCTAGTTAAAGCTCTTCCCACCCCAGTCATGTGAAATAATTGCCATCTGTTAGGAATGTTTTTGAGGAGACAGGAGAAAAATAGAAACCTGAAAGGGATATTGGCAGACAAAGACTTGTTTCTAAGCTTTCCAAAGTCATAAGAATGTTTTATCCTAAACATCTAATATATACGTAGGTTTCTACTTCAAACACTTCCATAAAGGGTGACTTAGAGGAGTAAATAGTGGGGCACCAGAGTTTTGTCTCTGCAGGCCCTGCACAGTTCTCAGTGGTGTTACACGAGAAACCCGAGTGCAGGTCATTCTGTTCATACTTTCCACCTTGGTTCCTCCTACAGCTGCACAGTGACTCTTTGTGATGCTGGATGAGGGAAATCCCTGAAGGCTGAGACCATTAGGGTGGAATGGAGTGGGCAGAAGACCCAAAATTATAAGTATATAATGATGAAAATTACACCAAAGAATCTTCCTGACTTTCTTGTTCAGGTAATCTGCAGCTCAGGCACTACTGAATGTCTGAACTGGCTTCAAACAAAACATTCTGCAAAATGTTCACATAAAGAAAGAAAAATATAATCTGTCCTATATTTCAAGTCC
The DNA here is from genome assembly GCA_013400635.1 of Hypocryptadius cinnamomeus. Classification (NCBI taxonomy): domain Eukaryota; kingdom Metazoa; phylum Chordata; class Aves; order Passeriformes; family Zosteropidae; genus Hypocryptadius; species Hypocryptadius cinnamomeus. The sequence continues at coordinate 267,668 of VYZP01054774.1, forward strand.
TCATCAGGTAAGAACACAGATTTTTTTTTTTTTTGGTGCGAGTCCTTTTTCCAAGTAAACAATGAAAGCTCTTTACCTTTATGTGTTTTACTCCACAGCTGACAATTCTGTTTGGCTGATATTGATCCCAGGAAATATCAAATATCTGTTAAGAAATATATTAAGCTGATATTTTAACCTATACAGTAATGGCATCTAGGTTCAGCTTGCTTTCACCAGAGCTTAGCCATAATTTCTGTTGGAACATATTACAACAAATGAAGGAACACTATACAGATAAATTTGGAACTCTTTGTAATCAAAGATCAAGGCAAACACAGAGGGTTCCTCACATAGTTCTGTCAACACACTTCATCCCTGTCTCCCCACTGCCAATCCATTCCAGCTCCAGGATGTTACTGAATAAACAACATTTACATAGGCATTCTTTCCCACTCCCTCTTCTGTGCAGAAGCTCCTTCTTCTGGTGGGAAAGTCTACTGGAACTAAGATTTTAGTACTTCTAGCCTATGTCCTGGCGAATTTTGATAATTTGGAACCTGATCTTGCACTTAGTGAGGTCAGCAGCAAAACTTTCACAGATGTAAACCATGTTATGATATTATAATACACATACAAGTTGTCAGAATGTGTCCATAATTTATTTTAACGTATGCATCCATGTGCTTATATGTGTCAGGGAGGTATTTTGCTTATGCTAAACCTGGTAAAACATTTTCTAATCCTGAATGACATTGCAAACTTACACCTTATTAAGTTATACTTATAAACTTAAGTTTACAATGGTCAGTTCTCGTCTTATGATCCTTTACCTGAAGCTAACAGAAAATAAATGTTTATCTCAATCAAGTTTCTTCTACAGGTAACAATCTTAAGGAAAACTGAAAGGGATATAACTAAATTTGCCCTCAGAATAAATTGTCTTTTTGACACACTCAGAGACAAGATGATCTTTGTCCACAGAGCTCCCATTTCACATCTCCTATGAAGAGCTACAGATCATCCTACTCAGTGTGCAGGTACAAGGTATTTCCTCCCTAGGCTTACTAACAGTGCCTTGCACTATGTCTGGCCCAATGAGAAGGAATAAATATCTCGTCCAGTATTTTAAAAGCCAGGTAGAATGACCAGAATTAGCTTTGCATCAACCTAACAGAAACAAAAATGATTTTTGAAACACCCATGCAGCTCCCAGACAGAATCCAGCAATGCTTCCATACAATTACCCTGTCAGAGTGGCCTGTAGCTGTTGCCAGGAGCTTTCCTCTCTTCCAGTCCCAAATACACACCGTGTTTTTGGCATCCAGTCCCACGGAAGCCAAACGCTGAGGAGAAACAACAGCAATCCAGTTAAGAGGAAATCAACCCCAAATCACTTTGCTGTAGCTCCCAGGATTATGTGCACAAATGGATTTTCCCACATGTGACCTGGGTTTGAACCACATTGCAAAAGCAAAGACATTCACACTCAACATTTACTCACTGGAGAGAGCACTGAAATGCCTCATCTTCTCTAAAAGGTCAGGTTATTGATTTCAGGCTACCAACATTCCGAGTGAAATTCTTTCTCTGAAACATCTGAGGTGCTTGTTTCAGGTGCACACCCCCAGCATTTTGATTTATTAATCTGATAATAAAAGTGAAAGGGAAATAAAAGCTTTCACTATTTCCAACTACTGCTTTGTTCATTATGCTCATTTTGTTGAGCTTTAGAACCAGAACTGGATGTACTTTTAATAATAGCCTTTTTTTATTGCTTAGTGTATCACATCACCAGTTAAAATAACTAAAACAATGAACTAATAACCAAGCTAAATTAAAGCTTTATTGGTCATCAATTAAAAGAATTTAATTTTAATCATTTTCCCATCTCAATAATGGAAGAAATAAAAAGAACAGAATAAAATGGAGGCAGCATTCTGGCAGGGAAAAGGAGAGTGCATCCATCTGTGACATGCCCAGAAGATCAGCCATTACTGTGGAAGTTGTAGGTCTTTTTCCTTCCAGTGACTGTCCTAATTTTGTCCACTTTACACGAATTCCATTAAAAAATTGGCTCAAATTTTGAGTAAACAAGTTGTTTAAAATCTGGAACTGTCTGTGATAACACAGAAGGATTGAGCCAGCAAAAAACCAAGTGTCATTACGATAGACTCCACTGAAATGCTGTATTAGGAAAAATATTAAATGCAACAACTGAATAACAGACAGAGGAAATAACTGTTCATAGAGGAACAGAAGGATCCAGTTTTCATTCTAGAGCAATAATTCAGAGAGCAGGTACTCAAGGCCTTTTCATCCCATTCCTGAGTGTAAATACTGAGTGCACATCTTCCCTCCTGGGAGAGCCCCTTGACAGCCTCTGCATTAACCACAGTAGGTTCACACCCCCCTCACTGTCCCAACAGTTACAGTTTCTTGATTTAGAGGAAAGAAATAAATGTTTTGGGACTTTGGTTTAATGAGAGATGACAACAGGCATTACCCCAGTGCAAAACCTGCCTAGTAAATAATGAAGAATTCAACCACTGTCCCACCAGAAAATGCACCAAGCAATGTGGTATTAATGAAAACAACAACAAAACAAAAACCTGCCAAAAAACCCAACTCAACACCCCCCACCACCACCACCAGAAAAAAACTATTTACAGACTTATACCACAAGTTGCTCCGAGTCTGGTCTCCTTCCACGGGAATAAAAATACCAGAATTTAAAGGAGCTGTTCCTAGAGGAACATAAGGTTTTCACAGGGCAATCTGGATATCTGCTCAGATATTGTTGGGAGGAACAAGGCTCCCTTGGAGGGTTCAACCTACAGGGGGAGCAGAACTCTGTCAATAGGCTCTGACTCATAATGGAGTTGTGAAGGGAGAGTTCAAGAAGTTTGTATGGTGGAACAAAGGAATAGAATTATAGTTTTTGCAGGAAGTCACAATGTGAAAGGACTTCTGTGCTTTTACATTACTCAAAATGCCAAGAGAACTCAGGGTGCTGGAGCTGGTCAGTGTCAGTGTTACACCACTCCCAGCTGCAAGGCCACTGAGAAACTCCTCTGGCCCAATGGCACTGAGGACACAGAAGAATCACACATAGAAACCCTGCGTCCATCAGCAGCCCAACAGTGGGAAATGGAAATCAGACCTTAGTACTGGGAATGGCACCTATTTCATGTGTGCAGACAATGCCTATGCATGGCTTCCTAAGTGCCTCCCCTCAGGGTACTTTGGCAACAACCATGAGGAAGAGTCAGAGCCAAGAGAACTTTTTGAATCCAGGGAGTGCAGGACAATCTGCAATTATACTCCCTCGATTTCAGAAAGCAATTTAATTCAATGTTACAGTTGTAACACTTTGTACTGGAAAATGAAGTATTGAGACTTGTCTAAAAGAGACAGTCTCAAGGAAAGGGGGACTTGACAGACAACATGGAGAACAGAAATGTTCAGTTCCCTTGAGACTGCAGAATAGAGCATAGCTACTAACTAGCAAATTAGATAAAAGAATATAAAAGACACACAGGATATTAAAGGTAGCTGAAACCAGTGGATAAACAGATAATGAGGAACCTGAGGGTGGCTTGTGGCAGCTCTGTAACAAGAAACACCAGTGCATACCCTGAGAAGGTCAAGGCAAGGTCATATTTCTGGCTCTCATTGAGAACAACCCCCAGAGACCCCTTTAGACAACCCTCAGGACCACAAAAGGAGTTCCAGTGAGGGGCAGAGGCATAGAAATTAGTTCTAGAGAAAGTGGTGTTTATGTATTAGTTGGGAAATACATTGTAGTATGTGTGATCAGGAGGGAATAAATGACCTGTTGTAAAGTTTCACAACACACATTTGATTAGAGAACAAAAATCACTTCTCCAATTGTATTCAGTGCTGGAGTAAGGAATGGCTGCTTTCTAAAACTTCAAATTGTGTTAGAAAGTTTATTCCTTAGCTGACTTTGGTATCAGCAGGGAAAGCACTACGGGAAACTAAGAAGTACTTTATATTTTCTTTTAACCTTGGCCTGCTGAGGAAGGTCTCCTGCCAGCAGAAAAGTGATAAATGCTGAATTTCCTTTTTGGTTGAAACAAACTTTTATTTCTCCTTCTGGAAGGGAATATGACAGAATTCTATTCAGAGAATTCCCAGAACTACCAGAAGAAAATATCTGCCAAGTAGTTTAGGCACATAATTAAATAATTATTTTTAAATCTACACAGATTTGGAAGATGTGGCATTTTTAATTAGGTGCATATACATTATGGAAGTGCCCTTCCCACTCCATTAAAAAATATTTTTAGAAAGCACATAAAAAAGGGTTAATCTGAAATAATTCAGAGCAGAAATTGAGTTGTGGGGTATTGATAAAATAGTTCAGTATGAGGCATCTGCTTCGTAGGTAATTCTGTGAAGGGGAGATGTTAGTACTTTTAAGAAGATACTGTAGTTAACTCCTGATTGAAGAGAAGACATTTTTAATTACAGGCAAAATGACAGCTCCTCATTAAACATTTGAAGGAAGTGCAGTTTCCCTCCTGCCAAATGGCAGCTCCTGCTCAGACAGAAAAAGCCCAAACTAAAATATGTACTTTTAAATAGCAACACTTCTGCAAGAAATTCAGCTCCCATCAGGACTGTATTAAACACAGGTAACACAAAACAGGAAATTCACTCCGACTCTATTTGTCTCCAGAAAGTGTATTGAAGGTACATAAAACAAAGGAAGCATTCAAGCTCTCCCCTGTGTATTGATGATCTCCATTTATTAGGAACTGTAACAAATCCTGTGCACACTGATCTGCACTCCCCACCCTGTGGAACATGGGGCCAGGGAAGCACTGCAGAACAACTGCGCTGTGTCCGTGTGGGGTCATGTCCAGTCTGGCCAGGAGGAATATTTCCCCATAATTCATCCAAAAGGAACAGATATCCCAGAGTTTGTGTTTCAGCAAAAGTTGGCTCAGGGAGAGGTGAGGTGGCCCTGTCTGAATCCCTGCACACAGAGCAGCACTTGCACAGGAACCCACAAGAGCCAAGCTGAACCCATGGAGACCCACTCTGGGAATGCAGCAGAGGCACCTGGGCTTTGCCTCTCCCTACTTTTATTTAGGAAGTGGAGAGCTGGCAGAACTAGTAGTGAAAAGAATACAGTTCTTATTGCATCTGTACCATTCCTGATTGTTGCAATTATTTGTGTTTTGGGGCTGAAATACAGATCATCCCTGGCTTTTAACAGCCTTTGGATACAAAAGAAGGAAAGCTTTGCACTGGGAGGTGCAAGCAGTGTCTGTTTTGCCCTGTGACAGACACCAGCTCCCTTGGGAATGCTGACTAAACTAACCAGAACTGCCAGCAGCTCTGAGCTCCAAATACTCACTGACTTCCTCGCAGGCCCTTTAATTCTGGCTCAGCACAGCAGCCTCTCCTGCAAAGCCAGGAAGAGCAGCAAAAAGCCAGGATGCATTATCCATATTCATGTTCTCCAGCAGTGGTCGTTCTCCAGATATAAAAGTGTTCAATGCAAATTTTTATTTCCAGAATAAACTGCAATTTCTCAAGCACTTCCAGAAAGGGGATCGTCACTGTTCTGCAAGGTCAACCTGGCAGCGAGTTTGCATTTTAATTACAGCAAGCACTCATCAGGGCCTTCAGGAAGGCCTCCACCTCAAACACCCCCCCGGCTCGTTAGTCTTCACTCCCATGAGGCGCTGAAATAGCTTTAAAAAAAAAGTTTAACCCCCAGTCTTATGAAGTTAATCATGAGGGGAAAAATGAAAAGCATTTATTTCTGAATGAACAATATCTTAAAAAAATACTACACCATTAGAAATGTTGTTCTGTTGATCTGAGGGCTTTCTTGTCTGAGGTTTTTGGTATCAGCTAATCTAACCATTCCTAAATGTACTTTAGTAAGTATTGCATCAGGAAACTCATCAGGACAAAACTGTCATCAATAATGACAAAAATTGCACGGCCAGATATTTATTTATAAAGCTCTCTGAAATATTTCTCAGATATATGTGAATTTTAGGTCTATTTCTCCAAAGCTTTTAACACTGCCAGAGAGAAAAAAATCATGATGTTTAGCTGGGAACAGCCCACCATTTAGTTATATCATAAATTTTGTTTCAAGATATCATCTCAACTAATCACATTGTAGAAAGCCACACTGTGTGTCCTAATGCCATTATTCAATTAAATTGCCTGTGCACCCCAGCCAAGGAGACTCTCCCAGCAGTGAGATTAGTGCAGTTCTTCTGCCAGAAAAGCTGCAGGGTTCTGAGGGCTTTGCCAGGAACTGATTTCTTTGGACAGCAGGTGACAAGTACATGGTGAAGCCATTGCAGTTAAGCCACAGAGGGGCATTTCTGCTCTGGATACCTGTCCAACACCCAATGCCTCCACTCCATTCGGATGCCAGGCTGTGATTTCATCCCAAAAGCACCTCCTGAGCAAGAGCTGCATTTGCAGCCCTCTTACTGCAATTACAATTACGATACAAACCAAGGCCTTGAACAGCAATGACAATTCAATTGTAACAGGAGCTCCAACACTGCAGCCCTGTAGCTGCTGAAACACAAAACCTTTAAGGTGCATCTCTCAGTGAACCAGAAATACAGCTGAGTTCAGAGCACAGAGGAGGAGCTGTACTGACCTGGCCGTCCGAGTCGAAGGCCAGGCAGGCCACTCCGTGCGTGTGCGCATCCTTCAGGACAGACACGGTCTGGACACGGTAGGAATCCCAGATGCAAATGTAGGGATCCTTCCCAACCTGCCCTGTGGCTACCAACGTTTTATCCGGGTGGACTGCAAGGCTGCAAACAACACACTTCAGTTATAACACACTTTGGGAACGATCACAGCAGCTGTCTTCAAAGCTCAGCCAGTTCTGGTATTTACTTAAAATGTTTTGCTGAGACTGACATGGTGAGTGCAGAATACAATTTATCATGTAATAATATTTTAACTAGAAAAAGGAAAAGCATAATCAGAGAATTTTTAAATACTTTTGATTGATAAGCTGATTGAACACTGACTCGGATCTTAGTCTTTCACAGGTTTGTAATGGATGATTTTCTACTAATTATCCTCTTTTGCACATCAGCTAAAATATTCTCAAATATGGACCAGAGGCTGAATAATGATATTGTTCACTATTAGAAATACACACAATAAATCTTCTCATCTTCAAATGTTTAAACATAGCAATCTCAGAAGAGACACAAAAGTAAATTGTTTCACCACAATCAAACCATATGTCTGTTCACAACCCTTCAGATATTCAAGTAAGAATAAAACCTCTCTGCAAAGTCATATGAATACAAAGGCAGTTTTACACAGTTACCCAGGAAACAAATTTGAACAATGGCTGAGTATGTGAGCTACACATGGAAAAAGAAAACATCCTATTAATAAACTGGCACTCACCAGGTGGCTGAGGGGAGCTGAATACTTCTGCTATCCCAGGAACAGATAAAACTAATTATCAAGAAAAGTTAATCAAACAGCTTAAGAAAATTTTGTAAACATATGCATTTCATGGAAAAAGAACAATTGTAGCACAATTGAACTGTTTTATTTCCCCTGCCCATTCCTCCTTTCCTCCCCAGGCTAGAGTTGTACATTATATTGTGTGCCAGCTAATTCACCTCAGTTCTACACCTATACAGGCAAGAAAAAGTGGCACCACAAACTTAAGGTGTGGTAGCTGTAATTAAGCTAGAAACTTTTCTTCAAGAACCAGAAGGAAAAGATTAATTGGGCTAATCTCCCTCACTGCTAGAGCAGAACTTAATTACACGTGCCACCATTTAGCACAGAGCAGTTCTCACACACCAGAGCCTCCTCTTGGGTTAAGAGCACAAACACATTTCCTAAACACCAACATGTCTGTACTGAATATCTCTGGTATTTGTTTTATCCTTTTTGATGCATGAAGTCAGCCAGTGGGGGAACTAAAATTAGGGAATAATATCAATTTTTGGCACCTAAATCAGCAGTCTGATTTCCCAGCCCCGCTGAGGACATTCATCTCCTGCCACCAGCCTTCCAATGTACTCCCCCTGCCCACGTTCAGTCTGGCTGTTAGATAACCAAGGGCTTATTTTTGGCAGACAGAGCAGTGGGTTAGAAGAAGGAAATGAAGCCAAATTTCAAGAACTCTTGGTGACTGTTTATTACATGCATATGACTTATATGTTTGATGTGTGTTCAGCTATAAAAAAACCTCTGTTACAGAGGTCATGAGCTGTCTTCAGGATGTAAGATTTCCATGCCCTTCCCTGCCTCCTTAACTGGCTATCAACTTCATTGGCTGTAAAGGTGCATTTTGAACTTGTTTTGAACTGTAAAGGTGCATTTTCTAAGCAAACATCCCATAACTGGACCATTTGCAATGAAACCACATCAATATTTGCACCACTAGAAAACACTGAAACACTGTTATGTTATATTATACGGAAATACGATTAGAAGAGACAAGCATTCAAACAACAGCAATTTATGGTATAGAAAACACATTACTACCAGGGTTCATTCCTATTCCTTCTACAGGGAGGACAAAAAGTAAGCAGGGTGGGCTGAAGAAATTTCCCACAAAAATTTATCTCTATTTTCCAGGTTTGAGGGAAAAGGACATGAACTCCCTCTTGCTAAGGAGCTGGGATGCAAGCAAGGGATCAAAGCAGCAGCAGGTGCTGTTGGTGCTGCCCACTGGCCCTGGCAGCCACTTCCCCATGCAACAAGAACTTCCCTCTGTGGGAACAGCAACAGGAGCGGCTGCACACACACAGAAAGAGGCAGAGATCAACTGCCTTGGGAGTGCCCATTCTCTTCCTTCCAGGGAAGGCAAAGAAAGCAACAGGATTCCTGGCTAAATGCACTCGTGTAAATTCCAAAGCACTCTGACGTAGCTGCGAAACGCCTCTTTAATCCAAGTGCCTCCAAAGGCACTTCTACACAAACAATCCATTCAGGATGAACCAATAAAGCTCAGGCAATATTTTACCACTATACCTCATTAATAAAAAGGTCTGTTAGGAAGAAGATCTTTCAGAGAACATTTCCTTTTCCTTCCCTTTAAAGATCAACAAGCCTGAATCTAAGCATCCAAGGCTGGAACCGTGTTAATTTAGGATAATTAAAGATGCCAGACACGTGTTTCAGCAGGGTCTGATGAAATGCTCTATAAAAGTCATTAGTGGATCCATCTGGTCTGGGGGCCTTGCCAGATGGGAAACTCATACTACCTCCACAATTTCTGTTGCAATAATATCCTACTCCAAGATTATTTTTTTAATAACACATTAGAAATCCAATGGACTAAAAGTATTTGTTTCTTGTCTACACTGTATTTCTCTCTATATTGCTATTCTGTAACAGGTTCCATACACTTGTAAACAGAGTAGGGATGTGAAGTTCCAAGATAGAGCTGAGTAGAAAAGTTTAGATGTGGCTCAAGCCTCAAAAGGAGTTACAGAGAAGGCAGAGGTGCTCTTTTCACGTGGATGCACAGGGAGAGGACAAAGGCAAGAGACACGAGCTACTTTGTGGGAAACATTTTCTGGATACAAGGAAAACATTCCTCACTAGAAAAACTAAAAATCAGGATAGTTGCCTAGAGAAGTGGTAGAAATCCCCTCACTGGAAACAGTGCAGGACTTAATTGGCTTGACAGGACCCTGAATAACCACATCTAAGGCTGTGCTCTCAAGAGAAACTTGGATTGGGTGATCTCTGGAGGCCCCTTGGAAACCAGAGCTTTCTATGGCTCCAAATACTCAAATACATCAAGAAAGTCTAAAGTAATAACAGTAAAAATGCATTTTGGCTCACAGCAGTTAACTTGCATTAGATAATTGCTCCCTGATGCTGCAAAAAGCAAGCACTCGTGTTATCTTTAATACAGACATACAGAATTGAGGGAGACCTTGAAATGGGCGTATCAGATGTGAGATAGAGGTTTAAATCTCACTACTCTGGGTCTTAAATCTATCACTGCACTATCCTATTTATCAGATAAGCAAAACACTTTTTCACTGCAGCAGTGAAAACCTGAACACTTGCTTTTGTAGTTTTGGTGCACAATTTATATTTTCTATTTCAAATGCCATATTAATTTGAATATTTTTATAACCATCCTATCAATAATTCATTGTTCATACAAACCAAAGCTGGTTTCCAGAACATCCCACCTGACAAAAAAGAAACTGCTCTTCGAAAAGGCAACAAACACCTGCAGTTCTGAATGAAATCACTATCTCAGGTGGACTGTCACCAGCTCTTGACAATATAATTCCTCCCAAGTGCTGGGATGTTTTGCAATTTAAAGCAGTGTGCAAATTTGATGTTAATCTAAAATAACTCCAGATAGTTAGACACTGATCAATTAATCTCTACTTCAAATCCATCCAGTTTTAAATTTGGAATAACATTTCCTGTTTAGACAAACCTTTACAGAATTCTGCAGTTTTCTGTAACAGTGCTAGGTCATGTTAACGGAGACTTGGGGAGAGGCAGATACTGTCTGTATTCTAGCAACTCTCTTCAGAAGTCTCTTTTCACAATGCAAGAGTTGATGTTTCTTGTTAAAAACCATCTACAAACCCCACAGTTTAGCAGAACAGAGAACACACCAGGTCCTTCTTCAGAATTTAGCTCAAACTTGTGAAGTACTCAGGGCACAGATGCTGCTACACTTGAACAATGGACATATTAGACAACAATTTTTCTTCCTCTGTAGCAGTATCTCTGAAGAAACAGTATTTCCAAGAAGCTCCCAAAATAGCCACAATGTGCCAGCAGGTATTTTCCCCTTTGTTGCCTCCTCCTGCTCCTGCCAGGACACTTCCAGGCTCCTGGCAGGCCAGCAGCACATGGGAACACCAGGGAGCTTCTGCATTTTACTGCTCACACAGTGCTAAGGACAGAGCTGTCCTCACATGGCAGCAAAGAACACAAACGCTCACTCAGCAATTCCCCATTTCACAGAGCAAAATGAGTTTCTTTCCTCAGTTGTGGGGTCAAAGGGGAACTCACTGTACAGACAGAGCTATTTTAGCAGCAAAACAAGGCAGGATGCAGCCTGATCCCTGTTTCTGAATAGAACACAAAACATCATCAAGCCCCATTGAAAGGAATAATGGAACAAAGACCAGCAGTTAAATGGAAGCAAATGCAGGGTGCTTCAGGAGCAAGGGAATATCAAAAAAGGAAGAGGAGCCAGAAAAAGTAAAAAGGAACAAGGCAACAACAAAACGACCTGCATAAACCCCTCCAGATCTATAAAAATGGAGAGAACATTGAGTAGAAAACTGCTGGAATCTGACAGGCTAATCCTACATCTAATCTCCCCCCAAATGAGTTCTGAAACACCAGCACCACAACCATGTTTTGAGGAAAATCCAGCTCTTAATAACACAGGAGATTGTTGGTCGTGCACAATCACAGCTCCCAACATTTGCCCCCTCCAGCACAAGCCTGAGACCTGCAGAGCTGGCAGGCAGATCACACACCACAATAACCAATTTTATTTGGCATGTACCATACGGCAGGTGAGGGAGGCTTTGGGAGGGCACTGCAGGCATGTGGAAAAAATGGGACAACAGAGAGAACAGATCTGTCAGCCCTGAGACTCAGAGACCCTCTGTGTGCATGTATTTGCATGTATAATACAGTTGATACATTCATACAAGTGAATTGCTTTTTTTACATATCTGAACATATAGCTCTAATGATACTTTTAAATATACTAAATATTGCCACATGCTTCTTGCAAACAACTCAAGTACAGAGCATATTTATCCTGACAAAATAAAAACATAAATGCTGATAAAAATACTGCAATGGCAACATTTTAATTTAGTGGCTTGATTGCTACATGGCAATATCTTGTTTATATATGTCAGAGAACAGAATATGTGTACAGAATGATGGGCTTTTTAAAAATCATTTAAGCATTTTTTAGGTCCAGGCTCTTACTATCTGTTCCACTGCTGGTTTTCCCCTCCATGCTCCCTGTGTTGGAAGAAGAGTGATACAGACACAGGTTCTAGCATTTACTCATCACTCTGCATCAGCTTCCCACTTCCGAGAAGCCAGGCTGCCTCTGAGCCACAATTCCGGTGGCCTGTCCCAGCCAGCTCCCATCTGCTCCTCT